>AZIM01002119.1:18815-26315 GCA_000516915.1 Ophiophagus hannah | reverse complement strand
GAATGCCAAGCTTCCAGGTATATCTAGCTGGGTAATGAAACATCTGCAAACAAGCAACCAAAGTCATAAAAATTACAGTGTAAGCCACTATGTTTTGGATTAAATGAACTTTCTAGCTTATTTTCAAACATAGCCCTTCACATTCAAAGACATCAAACTGTCAAAGTCAAGTGAATTAATGATTTTCCTACACCCTTATTAATTAAAATTGGCTGTCTTTTATTAAACTGGGTCTTATCAATAATCATGTAAACTTTCAATTAATGTCTACAAATTAAACCAATTAAAAGGAGATGGCCCTATTATAGCTTGGTGTAAATAATATACTCTTATTGTCTCAAAACATTCCTTAAAACAATTGTTTTGTTTTAATATTGAGTTAAAGAAGCAAATGCCAGTCAAGAATTTAGTTTGAGAAGGAGCATGTCAATCTTTATCTTAAAAGAGCATATGTTAAAAAGGAAATGTGTAATCTTTCAGGGAAGAACACTATACTATAAGGCACTGCTTCTCAACCCAACAACATCAAGATGTATGTGGACTTCAACTCCCAAAATTTCCCAGTCCACATACTTGCTTGAGAATTCTGGGAATTGAAGTCCACACATCTTAAGGTTGCTGTGGTTCAGAAACACTGCCACAAGGAAAAGAATATTATACAACATCTAGTGATCTTGATGGATTTCAGAATGTTTATTAATATTTGGATGAGAGACTGCCAGGGAATCCCAGGTGTACAGACGAAACTGAGAAGTCAGAAATATATCCTGGAAGAAGACGATGTGAAACGACTTTCATGCTGTTGCCAATACAACCACAGGGATATTGTCATGAAAACATCACGAGTCAATATATAACAAAAGATAATTCACCTCTGCTTAATTATTGTTATTAGAGGTTTACAGTGAGAAAGACAATCTTAACTTGATCCTATATGGGCACCAATTAGGGCTTCAAAAAACAAAGCAAATAATTAAGAAGCAGCGGGGTTCTGAATCCTGTCTGGTCTCAACTGACTGCTTCCTCTGAACAACTGTTCCACCACATTTTCCACAGCTGTAACCCTTGAAAGCTTTTAACACACTCTTTCATCAATCAACCTAAGCAGGTTTGTGATTGCTGCACAAATCTGCTTGCTCAAGTCTCTTCCATTTAATCTTTTTTTCAAGCATTACTATATATATATTTTTTAAAAGAATTGCTATATAGATTTATTTAATATTTTTTCCAATCATATCTTCTCCCTAGCTTCCACTTATTGAAATGATGATGAAATAGATATGATCAGATCTGGCTAAGATACTATAATGAAATAAGATCTCAGCTACTAGGCTTGATAATATGTTCAAATTCTTCCATATGTCCCCTTCTTCATAGCATTCCCGCCCTATGGCAGGATCCATTGTCAGCAAAGCCACCTCCATTTGGGTCAATTCAGAGTATCTTTTGGTTGATGCCCATGTATTTTGTGTCCTCCTTGAGGCAATCCATCCACCTTTTCTTGGGTCTGCCATGGGGTTGCTGGCCATTGGGGTCCAGATGCATGGCTGTCCTTGCCACCGAATCTTCTTTACAATGTGGTACCATCTAAGTCTTCCTTCCCACATTTTTGCTACAATTGGCATGACTCCCAGTCAATGTGAGATGTCATTCATAGCGAGGATCACACAGGATTCTAGTCACCTGGTAACACTTCATCCAGGCAGCATTGGCACAGACACAGGCATCCAGAAAGCTATTGCCATTGTTGCATATGAGGGAGACAAGATACTTGAATTGCTCTACTTTCTTAAGGTCTTTTCCACCAATGCTGATGGTTCCATTGGTTTGGGGGCCACATTCCATATATTCCATTTTCTTGATGTTCAGTCTGTCCAAATTCACTGAGCCATTCATTCCATTGCTGTGTTCACTCTTGAAAGTCTTCACATTCCTCATTCACCAAGAAGATGTCACTGGCATAGAGAAGTGACCATGGGTGGGGCGATAGGAGGTCAAGCAGCACAGTGCCATGGAAAGGACAAAGAGTAGGGGTGAAAGTGCTAATCCTTGATGTACTCCAACATTAATGGCGAAGGGAGTGCAATGTTCCCACTGCACATTGGACCATGTTAGTCCAATAGTTGAATCCACTGGACATAGGCTTCTGGGACATTGTGGGATCATAGGTTATGCTATATGAGTTTGTGTGGGACACAGTCAAAGGCCTTTTCCAGGTCAAGGAATGCCATGTGGACAGGCTTCATCTTCTCACAGTGCTTCTACAAAAGCAACTGAGCAGCATGAATGGCATCCATCGTTCTACTCCCTTTCACAAAGCCACATTGGTTTGAAATGATAGAGACAATCTTGTGGAGTCTGATATCGATAACCCATTCAAATATTTTCATGGTGTGACATAGGAGCCAGATCAGCTGATAATTCAAGCATTCAGACATGTCACCCTTGCCCTTCCAAATTGGCACCACTATGCTTGGGGCTGCACCCTCCTCAATGATTTGGTTAAAGAGGGCAACAAGAATTTTGGGACCTTGGTAGCTGAGGATTTTCTACACTTCAATTGGGATTTGTCAGGGCCAGTTTCCTTCCCATTTTTCTTCCATATATCTACTGCAAACAAAAAATAAATAAATACAGCAAAACTGTTATTGCCTTCTTGTTACCTTTCATATAATTTACAGGGTTTTTTTTTTAAAAAAGGAAAAGACTGCATTTAGTGGTAGAACCTCTTTATGGATTCTTAATTGTATCTTTTAAACTTAGCCAGCATTTCAAAGCCTCACATGCCTGTTTTCAATTCCAGGATTCAGTATTTAATTTTATGAGGGGAAAAAGAAATAAACTTTGTATGGAAATAGCCTTTGAATTTAACTTAGGAGTTACCCTGGTATGTACAGGAAATCTCAGATTATGACTAGTAGTCACACCTTGCTGTTGCTAAATAGCTGGCGCTAACAGGTTCACTGAGGGCACAGGTTCTCCTTGAAACTGTGGGTTCACAAGATTTAAGACTTAGTGGGAAATATTCTTAGCTGCAATTTTGCTCCAATTTTAGCTCCAATTGTGCATGTCAAAACCGACTTCCAATCAGCAATATTTTCTTTTCCAAGTTATTGAATAATTCCAAAGCGTCCCTAAAGAAATACTTGTCAGGTGTTTCTAAGTCTGTTAGTTTTTTCAAAATCATAAGATAAAATTCAGAAAACGTGCATTGAAGAAATCAGTACATTTTTACACATATTGCTGGTGAAAATACTGAAATAACTAATATTTCAGAAACATGAATAGATATAGTGGTGGTTTAGTTGACCATTCTTCTCTTAAACAAATAAAGAATATTATAACTTTTCTAATACAGTAGCTTACTTTTAGTTTACTTTTATCAAGGCATGCATTAAAAATTTAGGTATAGGTGGTATAAGATATAGTTTTCTATCCACCTACAAGCATAGAAAAAGGGCAAAGTATTATTATTTGAATTCAGATTCTTATTAATACAGTTGAAATCACTAATATATCTGGTTATCTAATAATTATGAGAATCTTTCAGGCTTGAGGACTGAATTTTAAATTGGTATATTTGCAGACAATAACTTTTGTGATGCTTTTCAATTTAAAGCCAAATTTCCTAGTAATTAGAACTATTGTTTCCTTTTATTTTGGGAAATATATGAAAACTGCACAGACACCCAATCTTTTGACTTTCTGGGCTGCATTGAGTGAAGAGAAATTGTCTTGGGCCGCCTATAAAATATATAATTAATATAAATCACACAATAATGTTAAACATTTAACTATCTTGTGTGGCTGCATTAGTAGTTGTCCAGGGCCGCAGCCTACAGGCCATGGACTGGAAACAATAAGTTTAGCACATGTTTAAACATAGAGAAAATTCTCCATTTATATTCCCAATAACATGGAGAAAAATCAGAAACCAAAATCACAGAGGAATCACATGTGAAACAAATTCATTTTCTGAAACTTGCCAACTTTGTCCTTTCATCTTCCTGAGACATAGGGGCCCCAAGAACTGAAAAAATTGCCCATCTTTGATATAGATAAGGAGCAGGAGCCGCAACTAAATTGTTTCTCTCTAAACTAGAAGGAGCAGTGTTTGATTTAGACCAAATTATGTTCTTCACTAAGTAAGGAAGGGAATAGTTTGCAACATAGAACATTTTTCTGCTGGAAGTGCCTATGGATTATGCAATGTTTATTGTATCCTTGTCATTTATTTATATCCTAGCAACAATGAAGGAAAAAAGACAAAAAGAAACAAATGAATCATGCCAGTTTTAAAAAAACCTAGCAGAAACTCATCTTCATTAGCTCTGGGGACCTGCATCATGCAAATAGAGATAAGTGAAATGTAAATACATTTTTATATATGAAAATAGTGTCCCTACATACGGCAACTTGGAGTTTTCCATAGCAGTTCTTCTTCCCTGAGCAGAAATGGGAAATGTTTTTATGCAATACATCAGAAGACTTCTTCAGAATGCTAATTCAGTGATATAAAATATATAAGGAAGTCAACACTTGATGAATATTACTTGTAAATAATCCAATGTTCCACAATTTGTCTAATTCAGTATTTTCTGAATTTTAACAGTGTTAACATTTTCTAGTATTGGAGCCAGCATTGTCTGAAAACATTTTGATGGTCATGTGTATCCAACATGACTATACTCTGAGGCACACAGAACACTGTTATAGAAGTGGCATCTATTTATCTACTCCCATTTGCATCCTTTCAAACTGCTAGGTGGACAGGAGCTGGGGCAAGTAACAGAAGCTCATCTCGTTGCATGGTGCTTAGTCAGCTCAGTTTCCAGCTGACAAGCTCAGCATCTTTAACACTATCGCACCCCCTGTTGCATGTTACAGAAGAAATTAAGCCATATCTTAGTCTCTATTCATTCATTCATTCAACAATATTTTTAATCTGGACTTCTGGAAGAATGCATAGTGAATTAAACATATCTCCAAAAGAGCAGAGACAACCACTGTTGCAAAGACCAAAGAACCAGCAAGTAGACTGGTTTTCAGAATCTTTTTGGATAAGAAAAGGACTGTCATGGACCCGCCTCTGGCCTCCTCTTTGGACACAAGTTTGGAGGAGGAGGAGTTGGTTCTGGCACTTCTGCAGAAGAGAGTATGGGGCACGGAGAGACTTGGACCAGGGAGTGGAGGGATCCAGTTCAATGGACCAGTCACAGCCGGAATGATCAGATGGGCAGCAGGCTGAGCCCAAGCCGAGAAAGCCACAGCTGCAGCTGGTTAATCTGGAGGCTTCAGGCAAGAAATGAAAGCAGCTGCTGATGGTCAGACAAGATGAGAAGGTAGAGTCCATGCACCCTTTTGATCCAAAGGCACACAGAGCGGAGAGGAGACATGCAATGTTGGTTGGCCAGGCTACTTGCGAGGAGGTAGCCTTGCAGATTGTGAAGGGCTGTACCAGCATTGCCTATTTAATCCTGCCCAGAAAGATGGACGTTGCTGGAACAATGTATCCAGTTCCTTGCTTCATGTTCCTGTTTCATGAGTCTTGCTCCTTGAACTTGTGTTTGGACTTTGGACTGATGCTGGACTGCATCTTGTGTTTTCATGGACTAAGCCTTGACTGAGAACTCTTGTATCCCTCCAGTCTTGCTGAGCATGGCAACCAGACCCGATCATTGTGTGGAATATCTTGGAACTGCTGTGGGTTTGAATAAAAGCCTTTAAACTCACTGTGGTGTGCATGTGTGTGTGAGAAGGGCAGCACAAGGACAGGAAATCACCCACATGTGTTTTGGGTAGCAATCTGCCTTGGGTCTGAGTGCCAGGGGATGAAGGACCAGCTATTATAATCACAACCATGACAAAGCCTTTCAAAGGACACTGAATTTGCTAACCTCACTTTCTAATCACATTCAGAAATTATTTACTTATTTATTTATATGCCACCAATCTCATCATCAAGAGCAACTTATTTACTAATTCTATTAGAGACCTTCAGAACAACAAGTTTGAAAAGCCACCTGGTTTTTATGAGGCTCGCATCTTTTAAGTACCAAGGAATGGTTTCTGATGCTAAAGAACATTAGGATTAGGCTTCTCAAGCAAACTCTACCACTATTTCATGCTGCTGAATTATTCCTATCACCCTAAAACATTTTAGAGCTAAAATGCTGAGTCAGATTTTATGTGGACCAGGGGTAGGAATCTATGCCATTAAAAAAAATGGAAGTGATGCAGAGGGAAATTTTGAAACTCATTCCACCCCAAATTTGTAGCTAATACCACAGACTGGAGGCAGGAATGTTTCAGTTAAGGTTCAGAGGTTGATGATTAATTGCTGGCTAAAGATTCACTTTTTTCCCACTGGTCTAGTATCTTTTGCACTAGGCAGTCCCAGAGGCAGAAAAACAATCTTCAGTCTGGAGAATTGCTATAGAATTACACTAGGAATGTATAGATTGGGCTCCTTCTCCGGGGTTATGTAAAGGCCAGGTATATAATTTCTCAATGGCATGGCAATATGAAATGCCATCTGCATGCCTTAAAACAATCAGGATTTCAAGAGGACCAGGCATCCTGGCCAAATGTCACACTTTCGCCAAGTTGAGAAAGTTGGGGCATAGCATAATACGTTACCATCAGCACTCCTAGCACTGTAGGCAGATATTCCAAATCTACCTTATCTAAAGAAGCTTGCCCTCATGGTTTAGAAGAGATTGAAACCATCACCAATATACTACTGTGCCATAATTTCTACAAGGACATGTGGAATTCTCTCATTTTACCGCAACCATTTGCAGGATGAACAGATTATATAAAGCTCCTATTTTTTGATTCCAGCATTAACATTGCTGATACTTTAACTGAGTTCTATGTTGCTTCAGTTAAAACACATAATCAAAGACCTGATTACCAATGCTTTTCATATGAATTTATCTTTTTTATGTTGTTCCTAATGAAAAACAATGAGTTCACAATCATTTCTAGCTCTGTTAAGATCTCCTCCTGTTCAATTATTAAGTTTCTGCCCAGTCATCTGAAAAGTCAGAAAGGGAATAGAGAGAATTGTGTTTTTGGTGAATTCTCTTACAAGTTAACCTGTAATCAATTGCAACAGAAAAAAATCTGCCTTTTGTGAGGGTCAAAAAATTCAGTGAGATTAATGCCAAATTGCATGTCTTTCCTTTACTCTTTTTCTTTCTTCAACCTTACAATAAAAGAGACGTTTAAAATAAAAAATTATATGGAAAATATGTAATATCTAATAATATAACAAAGAATAGTCATCTGCCAACCAAGATGGAACAGAAATTGATGAGTAGATGTTACTGAAGTCAGTTCAGTTTGTTTATTTAAAAGGAATATATGCATACTATATGCCTTCAGAAGTTGTGAGTGCTCCATCACTGGAAGCTTTCAAGAAGAGATAGGACAGCCATTTGTCCGGAATGTATAGGGTCTCCTGCTTGACTTCCAAGGTCCCTTCCAACTCTGTAA
>AZIM01002118.1:355066-367517 GCA_000516915.1 Ophiophagus hannah | reverse complement strand
AGAACCTGCTGAATCCCACCTCTGCTTTGATGGATTGAAACCATCACAGGCTTACACTAGATCCAATTCTAAGTGTCCTGCCTCTGAAATAGATATTAAGGGTCCCCAGATCTGCTGCATATAAGGTTGTACCGCATGGCTTAAGAACAATTGTAAACTAATATATCTGGAATTTAAAAATCCCACAGAAGTAATTAATTTCCCAGTAAATTTATTTAGGGCTGGATTGCTGAATGGTCCACTCACATATTATTTTTATATATCTCCACACACATGTGTTTAAGCAAATCCAGATGCTATGTGGGGTAGATATGCATGCAAACATCTTTTTTATACAAGAGGCTGATAAAAGAAAAGCATATTGTGCCAATGACAGTAATGTGAGGAATTTGAATAACTTCCTAAATTTTCTCAAGCTAGAGCAACAGATGTGATTATTCAGATAATTACAAGACAGTATGTTCATTTGATTGTGTGGGAATCTATATGAAAGTTAGTTCCCTCCACAGAGCTGGAGATATCTGAAGTCACTATTCCTACTAGTTCTCCCAACCACATAATTACTGACATAGTATATTCATAATTCTTTCAAATAAATTTATTTTATTGCTGTTGTATCTAAACATTGTGGTTCAGTCTGTTATTTCAGTTTTTTTAAAAAAAAAAAATATCAGATTGAAATTTGTCCATTCTGGAAGAGTACAAAATACAGATGGATGTCTTTTCAGTCCTTGAAGTAGTGAAGCTTCCCATGAAGTACGGCTAAATATACATACAAATCATTCTTACCCAAAACTGAAAAATAGAATCCTGTGTAACTGAAAAATCAAATAGATTTGGAATGATTTGTTGGAAGTATAATTTAATCAAAATTAGATATGTGTAGGCTGAAATCCTAGGCATCGTTAAATATATTCTGCAAAATTTAGAGGCTTAATTTTAGGAATATATTAGTTTTAAAGAAGAAAATTAAAAATTTAGACAACACAATGAGAACTTTTCTGGTCATACAACCTTCTTGGAGCAAAAGGCACAATTTTCCCAGCTCAGTTCCCCCTTCACAAATTGATTGAATTGGCAGCTGAATCTGCTAAACATGGAAAAGTAAAAGAGTATCTTCCATTTCAGCTAATGGTTACAGGCTGATAGGGCTGGCCTCAGAAAGATCTCTAGTCCAGTTCTTATATTAGGCAGAATGAGATGGCTGTTTCTAGTAGAAGAACTTGCCCAGATATCCCCACATCAAGTCATGTAAGTCCCAGAAGGGAAGTCTTGGGGAAAGTTCATGAAATTCTCATTGTTCTCCACTGGATTTTTCATGCCACAACCCTGTTTGTTTTGCAACAGAAAAGATACATTACCTTCCATCTCACAGCCATATATTCCCTTCCTAAACACTCTCCCAGGCTTATTTCTGAGCAAACCTCCTTAACATTCAAGCCAGGAAGAAATAAGAATAGAAAAGCTTCTGAAATAAGTTTTTTGAAAAATCAAGAGGTAAGGGGAGGTTTCCCATGGAAGTCACAAGAAAGAGACTCAGTTTTTCTACCAGCGGCTTTCTTCTCCCTTCTATATAGATATAAAAGGATCTTAAGTTCCAGTCTTTCAGGAGAAATACACCAAAGTCATTCTGGATCTTTAGCAATTCCTTGCACAGTTGACATAGCTAGCTTGAGTGAACTCCCTTTCTTCTCCAATCATCACTGAAGTAACAAGTAACAACTTAGAACACATTTAACTGAAGTGAGCAATTTAAAAATCATTAGAAATAGCTTTAGGCTGTTGTCCTAAGCACATTTCTGTGAATGTAAATTCTGGTAGAATCAATGGGACTCTGTACTTTTAAATGCAATATGTCACAGAGAGTCCAATCCAAAAGAGATTATTTTCTTCTTTGTTTACTTTAAGTCTACCATATCTGGTCTGGATAAATCCAGAAGGCCATGAAACATGGTTGCTAGATGTTGTGAAAAACAACACTAGCCAGAGCATAAAACAACTGAAAGAAGCAAGAAAAGGCAAGAAAACATGGAGAAAGCTAGTCTGTAAAATCACCAGGAATCAAACATGATTAAACAGATAGTATCTTCATCATCGTTGTTATCATTCAAGCTTTAGACAGAACAAATAGACCCAGGACATAAGACACTAAGACTGATTGAAGATATAACATTTACGCTATGCTTAAAACTTCCTTGCAAACTTTTCCCCCTTGAAATAAGCTTCCTTATTGAAATAACTCTTCCTTATTTTTAAAGTGAGAATCGAAGGGATGTTTCCTATTAAATATCTTTTCTTGTGGGATACTTATATTTCCCAATTTGTGGGAAAAACGGGAGGTGTTTGTCATGTCTTTCCTTGAAATGTTATTAAATGTGAGAGGCCACGGAGGCTACAATCCACTGGAGAGATAATTGTGTAGTAAAAGACAGAATATTTATTCACAGGTCTTGAATACATTGATACCACATACCATTTAGGACAAATTCTTCAAATTTCAAAAGCAAATTCTCTTTCATTAAATCATAGGGGGGAATGCTGGGGAATTTTTTCTGTATGGACTAATAAATAAAATAGAAAATTGCTTCTACTGAATCAGTACAACTATTCATCAGATCAGATTATGTTTGTTTTTAGCTCTGTTGTATAAAAAAACATATACAACTACATCATATTATTTATTGTACTTTAATTTCTAAGGACTTGATTGTATTACTTAGAAGAAATCAAGATTTTAGGAGGGCATCTAAGATATGGATCTCCTCACTTATTTTCCTTTACTTGTAGTCTCAAACCAGGAAACCACTAAATACCATTTTCTCCCAAAGAGATTGATTTAGAAAATTATGCAGCTTAGAACAGAAAGTGAATCCTAAGTGAATCCTAATATTTCTGGCAAAAATTACACCAACCATTTTTCTTCTAGCTTCGATCGATTCATTAACACTGGTTTGGATTTCCATCCAATAGTGAACAGCTTTCTTCTGGTTGTGAAACAAACTAAACACTCCCAATTGTGAGTTCTAGTCCTGTCTCAAGCACAAAAGCCAGCTGAGTGACTTTGGGCCAGTCATTCTCTCTCAGCCCAAACTATTTGTTGTGGGGGGGAAATAGTGTAGGAGGTGGAAGGAGTATTAGATATGTCTGCTGACTTGAGGTTTTTTAAAATAAAAATTATAAAGGCAGGATAAAAATTAAATGAAATAAATAAATATGCCCTAAACTATGTCCCCAACTTTATCCAGATATTACCTGTATCTACAATCCCACTTAATTTTTATAGGGAAAGCAGAACAGAAGATTCTCTGAAATTTGTCCCCTCCCTTTAGCAAAAGCAACACATAACATTTCAAATTAATAACCTGCTTTCAAAATACAGTATGTTTACGTAAGACATTTTAAAATATTGTGAAAACATTGTTAAATGATTCATGGCTACTTGCTCCTAAACTCTGTGGAGTTCTTTTTATATATGTAGGGCTCTTACTGTGACAACTGTTGATGCAACAACAGGAAAGCCCTGCTAGGAGCTACCATGGGACATTTCACTTGAATAGGTGGAATATACAGCAAGAAAGTCAGTTTGTGATAGACTCAGTGGGAGATTAATAAAATATTAATGTGATTCTATGAAAAGTCATAAGTAATCTACATACAGCTTTGCCACTGACACAGTTCATGTTTAATTCTTCATTTAAATTTGGAAGCCCCTTTGAAGTGGATTCTTAACTTAGAAACCATAAACTATTTCTATGACTATGGTTTACTAATTTTCAAAATAATATTTGTAAGTATTCACTCTCTCACTGTGGAAGAGTGTTGCATCTAAACAGGTGCAGGAAGAACCATAATGTTTGTTGAATTCAAACCTGTGCAATTTTCGGGTGAAAGAATCTATATAAGTACAGAATAGCATTGTGGCTTTTTTTTCTGAAATCAAGGTTATTAATTGTAGAAATACCAAGAAATGCTGCTAATCAGTCCTCATAGCAGGCAGAAATGGCTGATTTCTCCCCTTTCATCCATGACATTCAGAGTAACAACTTTCCCTTGTTCTCCAGCCACTCCTCTTGCCTGCAACACAAATCCAATGCAGATTCTGTTACCAGATTCTTTACAGATGCAAAACATTAGCAAAAACTGCCATTCAGCATCCTGTTTTCCCAACCACTCTTCCAAACTCCTCCACGTTTCTCAGAGGCTTTATCAGAAAGGACGTTCCTCTGGAACACTCCAGCAAAGGAAACTGAGAACTCTTCAAACACCAGCTGAAACTCATTTATTTTCCATTGCTTCCTACATAGGCAGAGTTCAGACTGTCTCACCAGCATGGGCTGATTAGCAGCTTCACGTGCCAAAGAATATACACTGATTTTTGTGGAATATATATGCTATTAAAAGCATATATCCTGATTTTAAAATACCATCAAAAGGTGGGGATTTGTGCAAGTTGTGAAATGCACACATGCAATCTTCACCTAAATGTGTCCAAGTTCTAAATCTTTTAGGATCTAAATTCTAAATGTTTTAGAAATTCTATTGCTTTTATTGGGGACAAGCTTTGTTGTCATTTCTGTGAACAGTATAATTTTTTTAAAAAAATTGTATCAACTAATTCACATAAGAAAAAGTATACATGTACTAATAATATAATAACTTTGAGATTAATAGTGAAGTTAAAAAAAAAGACACTGAAAAAGAAAAGGGAAATGAAAGCAATTATAATAGCTATAAAAAATGACCTTTTGAATGAGGAACATTTGTCCAAGAAACCAGGCACATAGAATCACACTGGAAGGAATTTCAAAGTCACCTATAAAGTGCTCTTCAACAAATCAGGATTTCCACGTGCTGTACATACCTTAAGACTGAACAACCTAAAACGGCTTTTATATTTCTTCCTTTGAAGTTAGAGACAAAGCTGCCAACTTAGAAGTGGAACTCCTTCACCAGAAACCCCTTATTGTGGATAGAATAGAAACTGCCCAGTTGGGTGAAGGACAGAAGCTTACAGCTTCTGAAAGAAATATTTTCCTGGAAGAACAATTTGGAGCTGAGATCTCTATATTCATCTAATAAATTGTTGTGCCTGGCTGTTTGGATCCTTGTTTCTTACCTTAAGATTTTCTATTGGGACTGAAACCTAGTTTATATCCTAACCTTACTTTTATACTCTTTGATAACTGGGGCTCTCTTGTTGCTTTGGCTGTTCAACTTGTTTCTTGTTCACTGTCTGGCTGCTTGTTGTTGACTAAAAGGGAGACTCAGACTAAGCAAATCTTCCCTGCCTACCAAACATGGAGATTCTTCTAGAGGAAGAATCAAACCCTGCTGGATTTGGGACTAAGATACCTGGAAAAGTCATCTCTTTTCTTAGAAGCCTACCTAGGTATTAAAGAGACTCATAAGAAATGTTTCTTCCTGTCCTACTGACATCATATATCCAGCCACTGGGAATATGAGTGACAGGTTTTTTTAACAATTGTTTTCAAGCTTTGAAATCCCAAACCAAGGATGATTAGACCAGTTCTTCCACTGGCCTTCCATCAATATTCCATACTCAGTGCTTAGATTGGCCTTTCACATAAAAACTGACGTAATAGAAGAGAAATATTTTGTGTGATTTGGCTATGTTTCACATTTGTTTAAATGTATATATTTTTAATTTTTTTGTCAAAGAGTTTGACCTTGGCTGATCTCAAAAAACTAAGCAGATTTGGGCTCAAACCACACTTAGATCAGAGGCTGCCAAGAAATCCTAAGAGTTTAGACTAAACTGGGAACTCAAAAAGCCATTTAAGAAAGTAAGGGCAAGTGTAATAGTGTGTAGGAATGATCTTGGGAGACTGGGTGAAGAGATGCTGTCTAGGGAATGGTCAGATAAATGGCAGCATAGCCCACAGTTGTACAGTGGGCAAAGCAACAGGTTTACAGGAGAGCCTTCCCTAAATTATCAGATTATAAAGGTGACAGCAGGAGAATTATATTTTCAGATTTGCAAGATTGGGGTAAACTTTACTAGGTAAACCAGACAAGAAACATGTCCAGATAACTAATTCTACTTTATTGTAAATAATACATTTACAAACATTTTTATTACAAAATAAAACATTAACATTAACAGAATCTTGCATGTCTCAAAATTCTCCCTCCATCACCTTTACAGCCGATTTCTACATTTGCTGTGTACTTGGTCTGAACTCAGGAGTGAAGCAAGGTTGATTTTGTTTATTAGGTGCATGAGTTACCATCGGGGAATCCAGAGTATTACACTAGGCATAAAAACTAAAATAAAAAGTATCTAAAGAAAACAGTAACAAACTACATGGGTTGCCCTAGTCCCAATGAATGTTTCCATGTAATTATTCAGAATTCAAGCTTGATTTGCTCATTTCTTTATTTTAGCCCCAAAAAAGGAACAGAGGATCCTTCTTGTCTATAGAAAATAGTGCTCAAGAAAACCTCTGAGATATATCTGCAATCTTACGAAGCTGAGTGTTACAGCTCCAGAAAGAAGAGACCGAGAGTGCTCAAGCATGTATAGAAGCCTTTAATGTTATCAGCTTTGTGTATTAATATGCTAATTGTAAAAGGAAAAATGTGGAACTAATTCCATGTATCAGTAATGTAGTACTATCCAAATAACAACCAGGCTTGGCAATATCAAAACCAGACATATTTGCTTTTTTCCCCTCCATATATTATGCTACATCAATACAGAACATGTTCTGTTTAAATGGGTTAACAAGCTGCTTTACTGTAACAACAAAAATCCACATCCATTTCTAATTTTTACACAGAGACTATTTAATGTTACAGTATTTATCTTTATGATTCCCACTAGGAAAAGAAACCCATATGAATGCTTTCTTCTACAAGGAATAAAACAAAGCCACACTTCTTATCAAGGGAATGAAAAAGGGTCGGCAATCTTTTCGTCAGAACTTTCTCTTTCCCCCTTTTTTTTTTAAATGAACGTTCTGGGGGTTGCAAACACAGTGATTTCAGTGGCGATGGTGCAGTTTTATATGTGCTTGATATGTCAGCTGATGGAAACTACAGGCAATGTAATCGTGAAAGGCACAGAATGGCTTGATTTATTGTCTTACACATTTAGCCTACGATCACATACTTGAACACAGGTCATTCTAGCTGACTTGAGAGATAAGAAATATCATGAAAAACGGTACTGTCCTCAAGTTGCCTGCTTTGAGCCATAACAAAATTGCTTCTAAGCGCCTCATGCTGTCGGCATAGTGAACGATGCACAAAAGAAGGCTTGTCCTGCGGTACAAATATCCTTGAATAAGCAAGAGACTGCTAAATAGATAGAGATGGGCTTGCTGAGATAGAAGTAGCATTTTAATCCATTTTCCAATGTTTGTTCAGGGGTCAGCACCCTCTAGTTATGATATAACTTTCCAAAATTATATTAGACATACTTGGATTACCTTTGTTCATAGACATGTGCGTTTTATAGTCCAAATTCAATTGTAGTTTCACTCTAAACTGACAATGCGATTAACTGTTCAAATGAGATTGAGCCCTTGCTGTACAACTTTTCCCATCACGCAGGACAAAGAAATTATCAGATTTTCTTCTAAGTGTTTTTCCTACATGGTTGCAGGGTTGAGATCTTTTTGCGCTGCACACACATCTTCTGGCAAAGATACCAATATGTAATGCAACGAGAGGTTCTGGTTAATCTGCCAACTTCTCATGTAGCCTGATGCTGATCAGGGCTGAGACCAAATGACTGATCCAAGGTCACCCAGCTGATTGCATGCCTAAGGGAGAACTGCTTCAGTACCTTAACCTCCACACCATGCCAGTTCTCATAAGAAAAATTTAACAACTCTTTAAATGTTATTATTACTGAGAAAAGACAATCTGATGAATCTTCTCCCTTGCATAATATGTCTGAGGCCACTATGCCATCTGTCTGGTAAATTCACAAGATTCGTTTCTCTCGTCATGTACATGTATATATCTGAACTAGACTGTGTTGTTTTTACATGTCATATATGTGGGTATATGCATAATTTTGTATTTATTTATTTATGTTGTCATTTATTTATTTATGTAGTGTATATTGGAGGTGATGGTCCTTTGATAGCAGTATCCAATGAAATTTAATTTTAAGATATGCTGATTAGTATATGTACAAAAGGACAATAAAGTTATTTTAAGTCTAAATACAGTTGCTACCTAACCACTGCATTCCTGAAATAACATCAAGAATAGCACTTGTTCAGCTTCTGTAAAAACAGGATTTCATAACTGGGGTACCATCATTGTGGAAGCACCTCAATAACATCCCCAGACAACGAAGACTCAACAAGAGATCTTGAAGTCCAAGTTAAAGAAAGTATACCAGAGACAATACATAGGTATTCATGGAAATACGTTCTATCAATAGCTATTAGCCATTTCTATAAACTACATGGAGCCTCCATATTCAAGAGATGTCACATTATCATCTCACGGCGTCACATTATCATCACATGACATATCATGACTTTTCTCCCTTTTACTAAACCAGGGGTGGGCGTGGCCAGCATGTGATGCACCCGGCCCACAGGCCGCAAGTTTGACACCCCTGCACTACATCTTTAAATGCCAATTACTGTAAATAAAGACATTGTCTTCATGCCCTGCTTGGCATCTGATTCTTTTGATGCTATGGGAAAATCCACCATTTCTTTTCATCTAAACTAGTGGGCATTCCTGTACTGCTGGTAATTAATTTATTCAATGCTGTAAAGAAGTAAGGCAGCAATAACCAAGCTGCTCCTTGTTTATTTTATTTTATTGTTGTTTTATTCCACTCCACTTTTTCACTGAGACTAATCTGCACGCATTCACATGAAAGCATTCATACAAAAGGATACACATTTTAACTTCAGAGAAAGCCAGGCGCCCTTTCATCTTCACAAGCTTATAGTCAAAATGCAGACACTTTTGCAGGTAAGGAAATAACAGCCATTTGGATAAAGGCCTCTCATTACACATAAATATACACACTTGCACACCCCTAAACCACTGTCCTCTGTGGCCTGAATGAGCTCAAACAGACAGGACAGGAATAATAAACTTAAAGTGGCAGATATAGCATTGAAATGCATTTGTAGTGGACAGAAAATCCAAAATTTCTGGACCTCACAAAAAATCTATCATCCCTTCAGTCACTTTCATCTACATTGGTTTGATTGCCATCTGTTTTCATCCATAAGTATTTTAAGAATTAATACAAAGATAGAATCCTTTTTTTGTTTCTGAAGACAAATCAGGATCGTAAGCAGGGGAATTACTCTTCACTTCTCTGCTTTCACATCACTATGAGTGGGGAAATAAGAACTGAGTTGAAAATAAAGCTTCACTTTTCAGTCAAGCAATAATTCTCTTTTCAAGGTGGGTGATATTTAAGCAATCATCCCTACCAAATTGGTCATTACTACTGGTTAATGACCGATTTGCGAGCTAATAGCCCAAGGTGAAGCCAAGGGCAGCAAATGCTCTGGCAAGCCACTCACCAATGGCTGGATTAACAGATTTCAAGGGCATCACTGCTATTATACACCCTGTTCCTTGATTTATAACAACACTAATATGTTTTTAAAAAGAGCAGGTGCGGCAGGGTTGGGAAAATTAATTGTTTCCTGCTGGTTCATAGCTGATTATTTGCTGTATACAATCCTAAAATAAGAATCCAAGGCCTGAACCATTTAAAGTAGCACAGGGGGGGCATCTCAATGAAAGAGAAAATGTAGTAGGTAAGATGCTTTTATTTCTTGGTTGAGAGCTCATTCCATAGATCACTGTGGGTTTCAAACTGGGTCTCTCTGTTCCTAATCTATCACTTCTTTTAACAAAGCTCAGCCCATCACATGGTTTCACTCATAAAGATCATGTACAATAATGCTTCCTTTTTAAAAAAATAATAATAATACCCCATGAGATGTTCTCATTTAGAAATATGCAAACTGTTTTTAATTGAATCATCTTTCAAGACAATAAAGAACCATTTTGTCTGACACATAGCCACTGAAAGCATTCTTAAGGACAATTCTGGCTCCTTGGCTAAGAAACTGAGATGAGCTCTACCTCCTAGAGCTGAACACAACTAGACAGGGGAAACCTTTTAATTCCTTTTAATTAAGGTGTTGGGCTGAGCCTAAGGAGACACAGAAGGCCCAAGCCTCAGCTACAGAAACTCACTCAGTGGGTGACTTTAGTTCTATACGTCTGTTTCAACCGAAACAATTTAACAGGATTGTATGGAGAGCAAAGGAAGAAGAAGCACTGTTTTGAGATCCTGAAGTAAAGCTAGAATCAAGTAATTAAATATTAAAGCCTTGTGATCTAATTCCTGAATGGAAACAAAAAACAAAAAAAAATGCCCCCCAAAAAACTGCCAAAGGGAAAAGTAGCAGCAAGCCCCTATCTATAAGAATGATTTTGTGATGATGTTATCCATTCAGCTGTGTCCAACTTTTGGCGATTCTATGGACCAGGTCTCTACATATCTTCCGATCTTGTACTATCTGAGTATTTCTATACTCTGGCTGAGGTCAGCTTTGGTGGTATCCAACCATTGTGTTCTTTGGCAGCCTGGTTTCCTTTTACTGCTAACTCCTCCAAAAATAATTGCTTTCCCTGGTGAATTCCTCCACATGACATAATAACCAAAATAAGTGAGACACAGCTTTGTGGTTTTGCCTTTACAAAGGACAGTCAGGTGGCCAAATTTCAGTCAGATGTGGGTCCACCTATTATGCCATGCAACAGTACAGAAATGTTTGCCATTGCTTTGTCCTAGATGTTTTCCAATTTCCTGTCTAGCCTACAACCTTTGATTGCCCCATCCAAATGTTAACCAGAGCAAGCCAGGCTTTGCTTCTACACCTAATGGAAACGAATGGCAAGACTGCTGGTCTTTTTTAAAGCAAAGCATTTTTAT
Organism: Ophiophagus hannah; assembly: GCA_000516915.1. Taxonomy (NCBI): domain Eukaryota; kingdom Metazoa; phylum Chordata; class Lepidosauria; order Squamata; family Elapidae; genus Ophiophagus; species Ophiophagus hannah. Next base: position 356,557 of record AZIM01002118.1, on the reverse strand, counting down.
TGAGATTTTTTTTTCAAACAATAAAAGGGAAACCTAAGGGAAAAAAGAAAAGAAAAAAACTATGAGGAGCAAAAAAGAAAAAAGGAGAAGATGAAAAAGGGGAAATTAATCAAAGATCTAAATTCTACATAACAAAAATTAGCAAATACATTATGCAGCCTCTCTCTTCAATATTACAAAAACCTCTTTAACTCCACTTTCAATTCTTTTTTCCATCATCAAATCCATAAATCATTATTTCACTTTTCTTTATTTTCAGCAAAAAGTTTATAACAGGTTTTCAAGCTTTTAAGAATGTACTTATCATTTTGTCCCTGACTAACCAGGTCAGTTTTTCATTTCTGCCAGTTCTGATGTCTTCACAATCCATTCCCCCTTTGTGGAAATATTTCTCCATCATTGTGCATGTAATAATCTGGCTTCGGTTACCATTTATAAAATCAATTTTACTTTTCTCTAATTGTAATTATTGAATTAATCCCAATAAAAAGGTCGGGGGGGTTTCAATAAGTCTTTTTAAAAATTAGTATCATTGTATGCATTTATATCTATTTTTAAAATGTTTTCACAAGTCTGCCATGCTTTTAATATTTCCAGCATTGATTTGAAGCACCTTTATATATTTTTGATAATTTTCCTCATGTCATATATTAGTGGTACATCTACTATATATACTACTAAAATGCTCATTGTGTTTATCTGTTGCCTGCTTGTATCCTCAAGTTTGCCGAAGTAGTGCATTTACCACAACAGTTTCTGAATGAAGGTACATAAAATCCACTAACCTAAAGAATGAGTTAAAAATCCAGGACCTTTTATTCCCATGGAACTATTTCCACAAGGTTCACACCAGTTTTATTCAGAAAGAAATGGCCATTGCAGCATCCCCAAAGTCATTTTCTGATGCTCTCTGCCAGTTTTCTATAAGCAAAGTCAATGGGAAAGCCAGCAAAAAGTCAGAAATCACACCTATTCCACTGCTTTTTTGGCCATCCATAGTCATTCTATTTATCTGTTTAGAAAAGTATTGACTTATTATTGAAGTATGTTTGCCACTATAATTATATTTCTATTTATGATATTTACAATTCTTAAGATGATCACATGACAATCTAGCATTGGGATAAAAAAATGGTCAGACTAAAATTTAATGTTCATTCTGGTCGTATCAGACTTTTCTCTCAAAGGATGATCCAACTAGTCACAGGGTTGTCTGGTGATCTTATAAAAATTCTTTCTTAAATTATAACACAATGTGAATTTCAATTCATTTATCAATAAGATTTCCCATTTGTTCATTTACATATTATAACCAAATTGCATAGCCCATTTTCTCTTAACTTGTTCATCTTCAGTTTCAATTCTTAACAGATGCTTATACATTTTTGCAATTACATGTTCATCGTTTGTGCATAATTCATTTTCAAATGGTGTCTCTTATATTGTTTAATTTCAGGCATCTTTTATATATATATTTATTTATTTATTTAT
>AZIM01002118.1:294459-306069 GCA_000516915.1 Ophiophagus hannah | reverse complement strand
AGTAAAAAAAATTGAATCCCACCACTTGAACTAAGGTATTTATGTTGACATGCAATGTGCCATATTTAAAATAGAAGGCACCACGCTAGAAACCAAGAGACTATGAGACTATGAGTTCTAGTCTCTTTTAGGTAGGAAAGCTGGCTTCATGATTTTGGGCCAGTCACTCTCTCTCAAAAATCCAATACTTCATTCAAGGAATTATCAACTCAGGCAACCAACCTAACAGTAAACGGTAACCCAAAAAACCACCAAGATCATTTTCACCAACACTGACAGGGAAAGCCACTGGTGAGCAAACCCCACTACCTACCAGCACTAATGGTGTTACTTAATTTGGTATTAAAATTTCTGCAAGAAAACAAGCAAACTCAAGAGTGTAGCAAGAACCCCAGAGGTACAAATATTCACTTCTACCTGCACTCTTCCCAGCCAATTCACCTCACAGGATTATTGTTGAGAGAAAAAATAGAGGAAGCAGAAATAGTTATGTTTGCTGCCTTATTTATATATATAAAAAAATAAAAATTGCTTTAAACATAAAATAAAAATAAAAACATGTCAAGAAAGAAGTGGCTTGAACTAGTTTGGAGGACATCAGATGCTGGGCTTTCCAATAAAATAAAGGTAATGACATTTATGGAATTAGATCCAGATTAATTAATTACTAGAAGATTCATAGAAAAAATGGCCCTGATGTTGGGAAAGATTGAAGGCTAATGGAGAACAGCAGAGAATGAAATGGTTAGATCCGTGTTGGCAAACCTATGGCACTTGTGCTGGAAGTGGCACGCTGTGCTACTTCTCCCGGCATGTGAGAGCTCGCCGGGAAGAGCCCCACTGCGCATGCGTGCATGCTGCCGCTGCCCGACAGCTGATTGTCGGGTATCTGGTGTGCATGCATGGGGGGTGCATGGGAGACACGCACGTATGTGTAGAGGAATCGCGCATGCATGTGCAGAGATGCATGGCACACGGGGTATCGCGCATGCATACACAGGTAAATGGTGTGCAGGGGTGATCGCGCACACATGCATGGACATGCAGTGCAAGGGAGTGATTGCTCGCGCATGCACAGGCACGCGGCACGCGGCGGGGGAATTGCACATGCAGGTGCAGAGGTGCGCAGCGGGGGAACTGTGCACACATGTGCAGGCACATGGCATGCAGCAGGGGATATCACACGCGCATGCACAGAGGGTATGGGGGGGCAGCACGCATTGCCTTCTGGGTTCTGGCACGCGAGCGCAAGCGCACGAGTAATTATCGGCATGGGAGCTGAAAAAGGTTTGTTACCACTGGGTTAGATAGTGTAATCCACACAATGAACATGAATTTATGCAAATTCCAGAAGATAGCGGAGTCTGGTGTGCTATGGTCCATGGGGTTGTGAAGAGTTGGGCACAACTTAGCAACTGAAACATCATATTTAACCTTGTGAGCAAAACTTATTCATAACTGCTAGACATTAATCCTTGTGGAACCCACATTAGAGTTAGTAGATTTGGACCACTTCTGTAAATCAGTTTATTTGGGTGTAGTCTGCCACATTCAGGAAAGAACAATCAAACCTTCTTCACCTTCTTCAAGTAATATGTTAAACAAAGTCTGAATTTTCCCTTGTGATGGCATGCCAGAAAGTAACTACTTAAATGGAACAGGCTAACCGGAAATTATTTGCTGTCTTTAAAAGTATACGTAATGTTTAATTTGTAAGTATAGCTTTGTGTTCAGTTAGGACTTATTTAAGTTCTTTCAGAATAAAGATTCCAGTTTCAGATCACTGAATAAGCTCCAATAACATAGAAAGGAAATGAAAATCTTCACCTCTTATTGCTTTTTGGTAGACAAAAACGGTCACGTGGACATTCAACTACTGAAACCTTTAATTTACAGTTTATTTAAAGTTGCATCATTACGACTTCCTTTACCACGAGTAACTTCCACTAAATCCAACCTCTTCTGCGCCCAAGAAACCAATTAATTAAAACTTCAATTCCCAGCAAGCGGTGCGGGACAGAGCCTTTTCTAAACGCTTTCCAACAGGGAGAAGAGCCCGGAAGATTCCCAGGATGCCGTGCGATGGAATGCTCTGCCTTTCCTATTTTCTAACAGGCAACGCCGTTTCTATAGTTCAGTGCTTCGTTTGCGTCCAGACTTCATATCCCAGCAGGCTTTGCGACCATGAGCTGCCGGTTTCCGGAGGCAGAACCGAGTTTGTCTCTCTGTGCCGTTGGCGAAGCTGGGGAGGTGGCAAGGCTAGACGGGCCTGGCCTGGCGGTGCCGTGGCTGACGAGCGGCTAGTTGGGCTCCGAGGGGAAAAAGAAGAAGCCTGGGGAATTAAGAGGGGACTAGACCGGGAGAGGGTCTCTCGGCGGCGCCACCGCCACGATGCTGAATATGTGGAAAGTCCGGGAGCTGGTGGACAAGGCGTGAGTATTATAGGGTGCCGAGGAAAGATCTGGGTCTCTTAAAAGGTTCCCCACCCCTCTTAGTAAATCCACCCTGATTTATACCTGTAATTCGTTTAGTTTCCCTTCCACCGCAGCCTCTTTCTCTCTCTGGCCACGGTTCAGGTGCCCCATCCCCGTACCCACCAGACGATCCCCCTTCTAATGCTTCCTGCTAGATCCTAACCATGATGCCATCCAGGTTGGCTCTTCTCTTTGGGTTGCCTCTTCTGCCGCCTTTACAGTTTAGGAGCCGTCACTGAAACTTCTCTCTTTTCCCCTGCTGTAACTGATATTTTACCTGTTGGTGCTCTGGAGACCCGGCCTTTGGTTGTGGTGTGTGGTTGTAGCCATCTCCGCCGTCCTAATCCCATTTGATTGCCCCATATTCATTGGTTTCAGCAGTGTCCCCCACTCACTTACTGAGGGGGTGGTTGGCTTGGATTCCCAGGGTTTATCAATCTGTACCGGTCTCCCCACTACACACACTGTTTGGGTAGTTTGCCTCTGGCTGATCCTGAGTATTTCCTTCCCAGAAAGGAATCATGTTTAGCATAATTGTTTCTTATCTTGCCAGTTCCCATCCCCCGCCCAGTACATTTGCAGTCCTTCATGGGGAGTGTTGTGTTGCGTGTGCTGACAAGCGTGTGTTGCGTGTGCTGGATAGAACGGTGCCCGTTCATATAGCGATTGGAAGCGTCCAAAGGTTTACAGAAATTCACCTCTGGCTTCCATATCTAACACCAGCTCCTTATTACCTTGCTATTCTGCTAAGCCTGCTCAAAAATGGAGGTGGAGGAGAAAAAGGATAGTGAGAGCGGAAGTAAAATAATTTGCGATCTTTGGCAAAGGTGTGGTGATTGCCATGTGTAAGAGGTACAGTAATGGCTTGTTGCATTTCTGTAATTTAATCTTTGTGTTTCTAACATAGTTGTCACAATAATGCTGGTATCTGCCAGTAATATACAGACTGGATAAATTCAGAATTTTTCTACTTTTGCTTAGCAGTAGGAAGCAATACTTTCATTAATAGCCTTGTCGCCTAAAATGAAAAAAAAAGTAGAATGAAATTGTTTCTTGAAATATGATATAATTCCGTTTTCAAGATCAGTAACTCTCAGAAATTTTGCATTATGATTTGATTGCTGGTTAAAGGGTATGTTAAATTGTTCCTGCCACCAGCATGTATAATAAATAAGTACATTGCCCAAGTTTGACTTACTTTTGTAACGTAAGAAGCAAAGGAACCTTTTAGGAACTTTTTAAATAAGTTTTGTTGTTTTTATCTGAACAAGCTAAATTTATTTTTGATGTTTTGGACTTGGATACAAATGGGCCTACTTTTAAGGGTTATGCATAAAATACACAAAGTACTTGTTTAATGGTTCTTGAGAAATAACATATAAGGAATAGTGGATGCATCTTCTAATCTTTGCTTACTATTCACAAAATAGTTCACTGATGAATTGGATTTAATACCAACTCTCTATGTTCCATATAGGTAATTCAGGTAATCCTCAATCTATGACCACAGTTGAGCCCAAAATTTATGTTGCTAAGAGAGACAGTTAAGTGAATTTTGCCCCATTTTACACCTTTCTTGCCACAGTTGTTAAGTGAATCATTGCAGTTACTAAGTTAGTAACATGATTGTTAAGTGAATCTGGCTTCCCTATTGATTTTGCTTGTTAGAAGATTGCAAAAACTGATCATATGACCTAGGATATTGCACTCATAAATATGAGTCATTTGCCAAGCATCCAGATTTTGATCACATGACCAGATAATGCTGTAACAGTCATAAGTGTGAAAAATGATCATAAGTCACTTTTTCCAGTGCCGTTGTAACTTTGGTCACTAAATGAACAGTTGTAAGACAAGGACTACATGTATTGTAGAAGTTTATTGTAATCAGAAGTAAGTTTTAAGGCTTAATTCAGCCTGAGTAATGTAGTCTTATATTTATCAATTTACATATTTGTTTTATAAATGTGTGAAAAGAAATACTAAGTCCAATTTAGACAAAACGTTCCTACCTCAAAACAGTTAAATAACACTACAGTCTCAGGAATATGGATAAAACGGGGGCCTTAAATCTTTACAAACAAGGAACTTTGCTTTTGGCAGAAAACACATCACCTCTACAGACTCTGAAACAGAAATTGAGTTGACTAGAATGGCTTCCTGGTATCTAATAATAGTAATAATAATAACAATAATACAATTACATCTCAATTTAACAGCCTTCAATAAAGAGGCTTAACCATTTGTATTATTCTACTGTTATTTAAATGATAAAAATTGGTACAAATTAAATTAGAGCAATTTGCCAGGTTGCATCATTGTGTAAACAGTATAAATTGCCATATTTGTTTACTTATTTAACAGTAATTTGTGAATAGTTGATGCCCTTTCATTAATTTGTTGAAATGAAATTTCCCTGGATATCCCATTTATTTAATGAGCATACTATTTGAAGCAAAATTTTAGGTACTTTTCACTTTGAAATTAGTTTTGACCTTGGAATTCCTTGCTGTTCTTCACTAACAATTAAAAACACAGTGAAATTAATAACTTGGAAAACAAAGGAGTAAAATATGTTTGGAAAGTTGTGATGAATTTTTACGAGTTTTATTTTTTGTAAAATCTGTGATGTCTCTTGATTGTGACTACCTTGGACAGAACATGCTAAACTGAATATAATATGTTATTGTGATTTATATTTCTGAGTTTATGATCTTGTGAATTTATGATTTTGGGGCCACATAGACAAGTATAAATGAATTTAGAAATTTTGGGTTATTTTGGATCCTCTTCAATATCAGCCTTATTTGTTCAGAATATATTTAACATTCTATTTTGCATTTAAAAAAAAATCATTTTAATATACAAAATGAAAGAACAAAAGAAAACAAGTGAAGACAAGAAAAGCATAATGTATGCAAAAATAAAGCAGCTCAGTTTTTAAACACTACATCAAACCGAGAACAGAGAATAATATTGATCAGAAATTTCCATCATGGCCATAAACATTGAGTTCTTAAACAGAAAACAAACATCAGTCCAAAGCTGTAAATCTGGGATGCCACTAATTTTCTACTACGAAAGGGTAATTATGTTTGTTTATAGTTCATGCATGATGAATTCATAATTCATCACATATTGATAAATTTAATGGTAAGTTCCAAAATGTTGGCATATATTTAAAATCACACTCACTTCTTTAAATTGTATTGCTATTGTAGTCTCATACTTTACTAACAAATGAATAGATATTAAACCAAAAAAGGTCAACAGAGGAACAAATCCTTATGATATGCACGTATGTCTCATGATTTTACATTTCCAATATAATGAAGTTGGCCACCAACTTGAGATGGATAAAAATAAGGGGAAGGAAATATTTTGTTGAATTAGTCTCATCCTAAGTTTATAAACAACCTCTTTAACATTTTTTCAGGCCCTTAATGTTTCAGATTTCTTGCAAATTAACAATATCCATTTTAACAATAATTTGTAGGCCTTGGTAAACTATAGATAGTCTTCATTTAGCAACCGTTACAGCTGTGCTAAAAAATAAACACCCCATTTTACAACCAATCCTTGCATTAGTGTGTATTAAGCAAAGGAAAGCGAAAGTATTAGCAGGGTCATAGTTTCACTTAACAGCCAAATTGCTGGTCCTGGATCTGTACTTCATTTTTTTACTTAGGTATATAATTCTGTGGTAATATATAGACTTTCAATATAACAGGTGGGTTAAATAAATTATAATTTATAAAATATAGTATCAAAATTAATAAAAGAGCGGTCACCATATGTAAAAATGGCATAATTATATAAGAAAGCAGGGAAGATTGGCTAGGTTCACAGAAAAGGATACCATGTATTCTGAACAATTCATACCTGTTTAAAAAGCTTCTGTGTGTTATTCCAGAGTAATGGAACTTCACCAGGTCATTTTTTTAAAGTGATATATCTGAGCTAGACCTTCTTGATTGTTCCTATCCTAACAAATGAGATTTTAACTTTATTTCCTCAAATTGAAAAGCAAGCTAGGAACTACAGTTTTACTACAAGTTCTTTTTTTTTTCCTTTTGGGCAAGTTCTTCTGCCAACAAATTATTTTTGTTGGCAGAAAGAAGCAAATGAAGTAATATCGCAAAACCTTGCCATACAAAAAGTTAGAGATCACCACAGTTTTAGTTCATGAGGTTATAGAATGCACCCGTTATCTACTTTGGCATTCCTAAAGTTGATGTCTCTTCAGAAACGTTAGGATTACAACTATGATAGCCAATATGGAACTCAATGTGTCAACTTGCTGCCATAAGACTGCCTTGCAGAAAAGGGCCTTCTTTCAGGATGTACCCACCTACATTCCTGATGGTGGAAGCATCCATCAATATTTGTCTTAACTCAGAAAAGCTACTAGGGAATTAAATAATATCAGATTTATAATCAACTTTTCCCAAATAAGCTCTCTGTTTACATACGTTTACATAAGTCCAGGAGAAAAAAATGAAATATAAAAAATACCAAGGAGATCTACATCAGTGTGAATAAAGAGACAAGTACTATACATAGGAAAATTTGCTGTATAAAGTATACTATATTGTAATTATTGTTATTGTTGAAATAAACTATAAAATCCATCCAAGTTTGATAAAATTGTGGTTCCTATTTCTGATGTCTCATTAATTTAACTTTGTAAATTTTTTAATATAGCAATTGAAGAGGTTTTATTAATCCGCAACTCAGTTGTTACCTTATAATTTTCTAATGTTGCACAGTTATTAACTTGGCTGCTAAAATTAGATAATTTTTAAGCTTATGATTTGATCCTGTAAATAAATTCAATAATCTAGATCTGAGGAACATTCAGTTCTTCGATTAGTGATGGTGCTTATCTTCCCTCACACAAATGAAAAATTACCCTTTTTTGGGGTATCCACTCCAACATTTATTTAGTAGAATGGTTTTGATGTATATGAGCCTGCCTAACAGGAGATAAGTCCCAATGATGTATAATCTTCCATTGCATTTCTTGCATTGAAGCTGGAACTATCCAGTTTTCATAATTTCTGCCAATTTGTCTCCTGTATGGAATTACTAAAATGAGTATTCCAAGCTTCCTTTAAACCATATGGTTGTTCCTCTATTTCTGATTACAGTAACAACCTATACATTTTTGAAATTGTTCCTTTTGGTTGTTCTAAATAATGAAGTATTAAATTCTTGAAGCTCTATACTGATTAACCGATTGAGCCTTTCAATATTAAAAATGACTTTTCTGTATTGATGTAACAACTCTTGTCTAACTGCATTTTATTCTTATTAACTGTTTGACAACAAGACTCTTGGTCAAATCTCCCTGAGTTTTATATATCATTAAATTAAATTAGATAAAAACATAGAGCTTTTTTATTTGTCTATTTAATATACATTAAAATTATAAGCAACCCAACTCATATTAAGGCAGAGTACAAGTTGAAAATAATTCAATACAGTTCAAGCAAAATAATGTAATAATCTGGAAATTAATGTACCAGAAGTAGAATTCCCACAGAGAAATTTCCTAACTTAGCACCTAGGGAAGAAACCATGTCTTTAAAGCTGACTTAAAGGATGGGAAGATTGAGGCAACACAAACCTGCGGGGGGATACTATTCCAGAGCGCAGGTGTCACACCAGAGAAGATACCACTTAAGTCCCATCAGATAACACAGTTTTAAAGCTGGGATCTGGAGCATACCCACTTTATCAGATCTTACCAGACAGGCAGAAACATTGAGAGAAAGATGAGGTCTCCGATAGCTAGTCTCTAGGCCATGAAAGACTTTATAAGCCACAACCAACACCTTGAATGGCATCTGGGAGAACAAGTGCAGCTTGTACAGCAGAACAGTTACGTATTTGTACCCAGATACATTCATAACTGGCATAGGCAGAAGTTTCCAAATGGTCTTCATGGGCAGCCACATATAGAACAAATTGCAGATGTCCACACAAGATGCCTGTAGCCTGAGAAAATATGAGAAAGGATTCCCAATCTGAGAAAGGGCATAGTTCGCACACCAGGCAAATTTGTGGAAAAGCCCCTGATCACAGCTGCCACATGCTGTTTGAGTAGGAGCTGTGATCCAGCAGAAACTCAAATTTTGTCCCTGTTCTGTCCAGTGGAGAGCTACCTCATTTAGGGCTTCAGGCTTCAGACTTGACCTCTCCCACCGCCATCAGAACCAACTGGAACCAGCTGCGGAGAAAAGAGAAGAATCACTGCAACACCATGTCTGCTACTCCTGATCCCTGTGGTTGGGCCAAAAGAATACCATAATTGTAAACTGATGAGAGATTAAAGAGGACCAGAACAATTGAATCACTGCTATCCTAGTTCCATCAGAGCTAAGTCCAAATGCAATTAGTAGTCTCCATTCCTGATATGAAATCTGACTGAAAATGCTCCAGATAATCTATTTTCTCTAAGTAGAGTGATAGGAACTAGTGATGGGAATCTAGGTAGAGTGATAATCTGCACAAAGTTGTAATCTATGACAAACATACAAATATTTTAAATAAATGAATGAGCAAGACCAACTATTGTATTAAGCATTGGGTAACAATGTGTTTTGGATAAATTCATCTTGTATTCTGATCTAGTGGCCAGGGGAAGAATTGGGGTAGGCAAACCTTCAGTGGAATGATATTTCATAGAACGGGTGCTAGATATAAAACAATTTGCAGTTCCAACAAGATAACAGCGGCATTATTCTGCTACTGTATATTGTATAGGTAGGAGATTTTTTAATTATATCTTTTTTTCTTTTAATGGAGTAGCCTACTTAGTGTAGAGTTTAGAAATAATTTATTATAGAAGTAGTACCAACTATCACAATAGTTCTACTAGAATTTCTCCAGTGCATCAATTTTAGAGTGAGGTATTATCTGCCTTAGGGTATAACTGCTTCTTGCAGTTCTCTCATTTGGATGTTTTTATCCTTTCTTCTGTCTTTTAAGTTAATTTTAAACTTTGGCAGTGGAAACAACATAACCTTTGATTTTATGAGCTTGAAAACAGTTTTTCAGCAAATGAAATTTCAAGGAAGCAATTAACTTGACTGAAAGACTGAGAAATATTTACCTCAAGCTAGGCAATCCATAGATAATTTGGAAGCTTAAATATTTTAATTCTACTTCATCAAAAACTATTTTAGAGCACCAGGTTAATCAGCTTTGTGAAATACTGTCCAAATATTTCACAAGTTGATTAATTAGTAATTTTTTTTTTTAAAAAAAATTAAATTCACTATGGTTATTCCTTTCCTGGCTTGGCCTGCCCTGTACTCTTCTAAAAACCTTGCTATTGCTTGTTCTAATTTTGTTGCAAAGTTATGACTAATATTTTATATACTGTGAATATTTAGAATTTCTTCCTTTTCATTCTTGTTGAATAAGATACTTTGTTTTCCCTTAGATTAAAAGATTGTACAGAGAAGCTTTGAGGAAAAAAGCTCTAGTTATTACCATTTTTATCTTCTAAATTAATAGTCCTTAATTCATTTCACAGCAAAACAAGTTGAGTAATTGGCAAGCTCCTTTTCAATTATATTTTACCTATCTGAATTGGTCTATTCAGTATCTCTGTAGCAACATTATAGTGAAGTGGTTTATTCAGACTGTAGCAACGTTAATAGAGAATTGTACTGACAGTTCAAAATTTACTTTATGAATTATCTATTGATTTTCAATATTTAATAAATAGGCAGAAAAAAGTAAGGACTACTATAAAAATGTTAAAGTTTAAAAAATTAAAAGCAGAAATATTGTTAGTTTAAATATTTTCTCATGTATAAATTTTCCCTTGAAGATCCATATCACCAACATTTACTCAATGGAATTCAGCAATACTTATATTTATTATTCTTTAGTTGTTGGATTTATATGCCATATTTTGCAGAGAAGGTCAAAATTCCTCCTGTTTTTTTTTAATCTCCCACAATAAGGTAGATTGGGTTGAAAGAGATTGGCACAGTGTTGGGGATAAATAAACACTACACAACACTGGCTCACTTAATAATATGAAGCTGACCTACCTAATTAGATGTTCAAACTTGGTGAACTATAAAGTGCAGCAAAAATTGGTTTGGAACTAAGGTACTTACATCTAGTGCAATGTGAGGGGATTTCTGTTCATACAATAGGTCTTCCTCTCACTCTTTGCCTACTTGTTCCTGTCCCTAAATCTGACATTTTGTGAATCCTTGGACATCTAATACAGATATCGAATGACATTCATGAAAGAAGAAAAGGCTGTTAAGTTCTGTTGATGAATGGACTATTTGGATTCAATTACATGTCACCATTGGATTGCTTCATAAACAATGCCATAACTTTCCCTCAATTTTTTAAGGAAAGGTTAGTTGCCTATTATGAGTTATAGTTATGCAGGTAGTTGAGTGGGTTAGTAAAGGAGAGATAGAATGTTTCATCTATTTTGTATATTCGGCAGAGAAACCAAGCAGCTTAGCATAAGGTGGAATTGTGGCTTCTGCACGAGAGGCAATATTGAGGGCAATATTTCTGAATGCTGAGCTGTCAATTATGTCAACCAACAATAGTTGCCCAACATCAAGGCCAAGAAATGCAGAGCAAAAAGATTCTTTGAACTATGGTAGAGTTGCAAGAAAAAAGTCTTATAATTAAACCATAATCTCTCCGTGATGTCCCACTGTCTGGATGCGGTACAGATCTGGATGGGCAGGAACAGACTTCAGCTCAATCCGGCCAAGACTGAGTAGCTGTGCATACAGGCATCTCTGACCATCCAGGATGTTCNCACGGCTCAATTTGGAGGAGCAGGTGGGAGCAGTGGCCAGGGGGGCATTTGCCCAGGTTTGTCTGGTTCGCCAGTTGCACTCTTACCTGGACCGAGATTCGCTTCGCACAGTCACTCATGCACTTGTCCCGTCCTGACTTGATTACTGCAATGCTCTCTATTTAGGACTGCCCTTGCGTACCACCCGGAGGTTACAGCTGGTGCAGANNNCGGCCGCGCGGGTTGTGATGGGAGTATCCGGATATTCCCATGTTACACCCCTCCTGCGTGACCTGCATTGGCTACCAGTTGCCCTGCGGGTGAGATTCAAGGTATTACTGTTAA
>AZIM01002118.1:271926-287161 GCA_000516915.1 Ophiophagus hannah | reverse complement strand
CTCCTGGCCACGACCGCCACCTGCTCTTCGTACAGGAGTCGTGAGTCCAGGAAAACCCCTAGATTACTCACAGGGTCTGTTTGAGGTAGTGTCACCCCATCCAAGACTAAAGGTGATAATTCTCCCTGAACCAATGAACCCCAAACCCAGAGCCACTCAGTCTTGCAAGGGTTTAGTTTCAACCCGTTGCTCCCCATCCAGCCCAAAACAGCCTCCAAGCACTGCGAGAGGGAGGACACAGCAACACTTAACTCAATATACAGTGTCTTCCCATGAAACAATGAGCCCTGAATGCATTTAGAAGTAGAGAATCATAGCTTTAAGTCTAGATTATTAAAATCTGAAATATGGAAGGTATTGAAATGGGTCACAAGGCTACATTTGTTGTAATTAGGTAATATACATAGCACAGCAGTCTGATTACAACGGTTTTAGGTAGCTAGAGCCATAATTTTAAAATACATTTTTAAAACATTTAAAAACGTTTATCATTTTTTGAACACTTTTATTTTAGAAATGAAAAGTCTGCAAAGGTCAAAAAACAAAATGTCATAATATTTGGCAGTCTCCATCCCTAAGGTTTCACACAGGTATGCCAAAATATTTTGATATTTCTGTTTGAAAATTTGAAGGGTTTCAAATCAGAACACCTTGTGAGATTTTGATTTAAAAAAAAATAAAAATGAAGCAACTTTGTTAAGTAAAAAAATAATTTGGAGACTTTTTATGCATATGTATTGAAATATTTTCACACTATGTTGATCATCCATGTCACCATCATAACATCTGATAGTCCTTATTTGGAAGTCTGAAGTATAAAGAAAATACTTTTGGAGTCTGTAGTATAAATAAAAATATAAATAACTTAGCAGTTAAATATTATGAGTCTTGCAGCAAGGCCATGGTTAAAATTGTCCTGAATAAAGAAACTGCTAATGCACCATTTGGACTTCTACTGGGTATTGTAAATAAGGCAGAGCACTTATTACTGCTTTTAACCCAAAACTAATTACTAGTCTATCTTTCCAGCCCATTGTGCAACTTCTAATCAGGTCAATTCTTTTCTTTTTTCCTGCAAATATCTTCTGTATAAACACTTGTGCTGCCTAAATTCTACCTAAATACCACATGAAGGCTATTAGCTGGAATTAAAGGGCAGCATGAGTTGCAGAATTAGTGAAAAGCACTAGCTCTTAAGTTTAGATAAATTGGTATGTGGAAACATGAGCTGCTTTGTTCATTTTAAATGAAGATGTTAAAGGAGGGCATTAATTCTCTCTGGCCCTTTATTGGTGAATGCACTTCAGTACTTGGAAGGGAAAGTAAAAATTTTCATGGTCTGTTTCTCCCTGTAGTTTTTGGTAACTGCGTGGTGATGGTTTTGTGCAGCCAATAGTGAATGCCTCTGAATTGCTTTGAACTATCTTAACTTTTCTTACACACATCAAGGGAAAAATAAATCCCCTTATTTCTTGCTTTAGAGGCTGCTTAAAAAAAAACAGTCATCTGTGCCAAGCCTCTAGATTTCATGCATTTAATTTGACAGTGGAGAGTTAAGTCTAGTGGTGACACTGATAGTAATAGTACTGTTGCAGTGTGTGAGAGGTGATATTAAAGGCCATCTGCTAGATTTAAAGAAGTTTAGCAGTATGCCTTTAATATGTAGTGTCATCTTGAAATGTCTAGTTCATTGCCAGCCATTTCCGAGTCTTAGGAATTCTAAATGCCAAAACATGTACCAATTCCATAAACTGCCTGCAAGTACTTTGCATAGATTCTCTCCTTTTTATTTTTTACATTTCTCTTCCTTTTCATATTACTCCTTGTCCATGTTATGGCCTTCTGGTTTATGAGCATAATTGAATCTAACAGTATTCCTACTTGTTTTGGAATAGCATAGATGTACTAATAAGTTCTTATTCCTCTCCATTCAGGTTATTTCATGAGGCCTCTGAATATTGGGACCTCCCCAAAACTGAGCAGTCTTAAAAACATACAGCACTCTGGAGGGTGTTACGGCCTTATGGCTATGTACTTACGTTCCATCCTATAACATAAAAATATGTTTCGCATTGTAGTTAAGGGACAGATTGTCTAGTCAATGCATTTCTTCATTTGACTAATGAACACATAGGTGAATGGAAGGCAGCAATTAAATGTATAACATTCCTTCAAGTTTAGTACAAGTTGAAAAAACAGCTGGAT
Organism: Ophiophagus hannah; assembly: GCA_000516915.1. Classification (NCBI taxonomy): domain Eukaryota; kingdom Metazoa; phylum Chordata; class Lepidosauria; order Squamata; family Elapidae; genus Ophiophagus; species Ophiophagus hannah. The sequence goes on along the minus strand of AZIM01002118.1, from coordinate 284,956 downwards.
ATGGAAGAATTAGGAGTTAATGCTGTGTATTATTCCCCATGAAGGAAAAAATGAGGGCCTGAAGTCAGTATATCATGTTGGTAACTGACTGTGACCATTAGATTTTCCCCAGATACCATGAAGGGTCTTACCATGAACTTTGCAAATAAATTACTAAGCTTGGTTTTGGTGAGATAAAGACTTCTATTTGGCTCAGGTTTGTAGGTCTGGCTTATAGATCAAAAGACAATCTTTATTACTCTAAATATTCTAAAAATAATATTGATATTGATATTCATGATTGTACATTGTATTTCTATTTGCTTCAGTAACCAAACAGTACATGTTGGTGATTACCTACAATTAAACAATCAGTGGGATGACTTGCCTCCAGAAGTTGTGGATTCTTGTGGACTGGACAACCATTTGTCTGAAATGGTATAGGGTTTCCTGCTTCAGCAGGAGATTGAACTAGAAGACCTTCAAGGTCCCTTCCAACTCTGTTATTCGGTTACATGCTTTCATACATAAAGCACTTCTTGGACTTCTTGGTACTCCTGCTGTTGCAGGTAGGAATCAGAGTCTATCTTTCGTCAGAAGCGATCATCCTGTTGCTTTACCTCAGAGTAGTTTGTACTGAAATGAAAGAGGAGGGCCTCCTGTCTAACTAGTGAAATGCACAGTATATGGAGATTATTAAGAAGTGTGCTAGCTTGCTAAAAGAAGCAGTGACTAGACAGATCACTGACTGTAGCTTCTTTACCTGAGTTGGAGTTCTTACAACAAATGATTGAACAGCAGATTTTTTCCATTTTTCTTTTTAGAGAGAGAAAAAAGCAGGGGAAAACGCAGACCATACACTGAGTTTTGGAGAGCTCAGAAAATGTCAACAAAACTTTCAGATAGCAACATTGCAGTTAAATAGGTTTAATAGCTTGTGAAACCTGGCAAGAATTGTAGTCAGTGTAAAACTAGATTTCCTAGATTCCAGACTTACTTTGTAAAATGAAAAAAGCTCCCCCCCCCCGCTATATAAAAAGAGAACTGGGGTCTATATAATAATTCTATATAATACTAAACAATAATATGGGTTGTTTACTTTTGGCTAAATCAGATCAGGCAGTTTTAGGCAGTTACAGATAAATTATCGCCATATTTTTGAAGATGTCTATATGTGATGCAATGAGGGGGAGAATTGATGAAACACATACGTTTATTTATGCTTTTATGATGCATTATAATAATACATATANAACTTTGTCTTGTGATTTTATTTTTGTTTTATAACTATGGCCATGCATTTCCTATTTATAAGTCACTTTTCCATTTGTTGAACATTCAGAATGGTTTTCAACGTAAGCAAATATAAGTATTAAAACTTGTCAGTATTCCATAAATTGTAAAAGTAGAAGTTCTGATTTGAAGATGCTTGGTTTTCAGTCATCACATTTTAGATTTTAATTAATGAAGATTACTATTGAACACTTTTTTCCCATGTCCCTTGGTTGCACTAGTAGCCTAACCTTCAATTGCTTTTTATTTCAGTCTTGAGATCAGATCTCTGCATGCAGCTCAGTCTACATACTGGCTACCCCTTTGAAATGAATGTGGCAGTCTCTAAAAACTGTGAAGATAGACATTCTTGTATGTCTATATTTCATAGCACAAAATAAGACATTAGATAATTTTTACAATCATCATATTTTTATGTTGCACAACATTTCATATTAGAACTTTTTTAAAAAATGTATTTGCTGACAGGTTCCTGTAATTGAATTATTTCACTTTATAAGACATCACGGTTATTTGAGAAATGTGCGCTACCAATTTAAAAAATGATGTCTCTGAAACATACAGAGATTTAATATAGATCTGGAGATAAACAGGATGTAGCCTCTTGAAGGAAATAGCAAAAGAAATGTGAAAGACTGCTGAAAGAAATCAATTGTCATTTTGTACCTGAGTGAAATAATAACAGAATTTGGAATGAAATCTGGAATTTTCAGAAAATACAGTGGCCAGTGTAGTTGTTGCAGCATATGAATGTTTAATGCAAAAGTTATAAAGGTGCAGATAGGTTTTTTTTAATGAATAAACTGTATGATGCACAAGGAGACAGGCCATTATATTAGCAAGTTTTATCAATTAATATGCCCAGGAATAGCTTTCCTGACTGCCTAATAGTTCAGAGAAAATAAGATTGTACAGTACTAGTTGAAACCACTATAATCAGCTATGAAGTTAAATATAATATTAATGGGTGACATACTATTGTCAATGTTATTTTAATAGCCTAATTTTGGATAGAAATTGAAAGTAAAACTTGCCACTTCTCTTTGGGCAGCATTTAAAAGGCCTTATATAAATGCCAAGGACAATATAGAATATATTAAATACAGTATATGGCCAAGGGATAGTGTTCACCGTATTGTAATGTTTATTTGCTTTTTTAATTTAGTTTTGTGATCTTCGGAAAATTCAGGGCAAGTAAAAGTTGTCAACAAGGCAGGGATCATTCCTTATCAGTGTTTATGCAGCTTCTTCCTTAGGCAGTTGCCTTCTTCTAAACATAAATCATATTAAATATATAATGATAAAGCAAGAATACAGTTTTTAAGTTCTTTTGTTAAAAGATTTGTTTTTTCATTTTTGGTGCATCTAAGTCATTGTTGACTACTGGAGACTCCCTGAGCAATTTCCCTGCAGTTTTCAGAAATGATTTGCTCTTGCCTCCTTATTAGGGCTGAGAGAGAATGACTGGCCCAGGGGCACCCAGCTGGTTTTGTGCCTAAGCAGGACTACAACTTCCAAAGTATCTTAGCCGCTACCTCAAACTAGCAATTGTTAATTTTGATTAGAAAACAATTACAGAAAATTGCTTTTACAATTTGAATGAGTGACATATCCAGCATTTGGTGATAAAGTGATGTATTTGTATCTGTAGCCAGTTTTTCCAAGGACAAGAAGCTGTATTCGGAGATAGATTATTTGTTTCTATCTCTGCAGCTTTGGTATTGGATTTCGTAGGAGTTGTATTTCTTTCTACATCTAGTCCCATAGCAGCTATGGCCAGGAAAAAAAAGACCGTTAAGGTCAAATTTTAATGTTGATCATGAAAAGCCTTTTATTGAAATATTGCTTTAGCAATATATTTGTAAGTGGTAGCCCAAATACCTGGCCCATTTGGAATTACATTGCAGATTCTCAAACACGTAAAAATTGTAGGAAAATAAAGAGCTATGTATACTGAAAGGTCATATGTAAATTTTTAGTACAACGTTATTGGTTTTAGCTAAATTTTAAAAACTCAGTGAAAAATGTTTTGATTTAATTTTTAATTTCAAAGTCATATTTGAATTCAAACTTAGGAAGCTCATCTCATCCCTTTGAGTAATTTAATAATACAGATTATTTACAATAATATAGTATAAACATATTGACACTACAAATCCCAGAATCCTTAGACAACTTTATAGCTGGGAATTCTGGAAATTGTAATTCAGTAGCATCTGGAGATCACCAGATAGTTTTACAATCAGAGCATGAAAATAATTGGATTTAAAGTCCTTACTAAATAAGTGATGACATGCATGAATTTAATACATTTTTTCCTATCACTTTTTTTGTTCTTTTGTTCAGAAAAGCAAAATAAACCAGGAAACTGCAATTTTGAAACTAAACAGCAATTTGCTGTAGCTTATAGTAACAGTTTGAACACTAACTGCAGTTTCTTGACTTATTTCAGAAAAAGAAAGGAATAGCGTGCCAAGGGAATAAAAATATTTTATATAGCTATACACTGATAATTCTTAATATCTCATGCTGATATGCATTAACAGAATGTAAGCTGCTGGGATTTACAAGTAACATATATAGCAATAGCTACCAGTGCTTTAGGGGGAAAGGATTGTTGTAGTTAGAATATGGCTGATTTCACAATGATATTGTTGGGCTTAAACGATCTTGGCAGTTCCTCATATGTGAAGCCCGACACTTGCATGCCGAGCCAGCCGCCTGCTGAGCCAGCCACCCGACAAGAACTTGGTTGGGGGGGGGGTTACCACCCCTGCCGTCCAGCCAGCTGCCCGACAAGAACTTGGTTGGGGGTGGGTTTTTTACCATTCCTGCCGACCCCAAGCTGTCATCTGGTCCCGGCATGTTCCTGGCGGCGGATTGATTAGAGGCGAGCTCAAGCTTCTGGATCGCGGCTTCCTTGCTGTGATCTGTGCTCCCATGGCAAAGCTCGTGGAATGTGGCTCAGCAGGGGTTAGGGTTTGGGATTTTGACTGTTCAGAGGCTTTTGAAGATCGAGGCTTTTGATGTGCTTCTTTTTGTTTAGCAGGCGAGCTGGGAGACCGGGTGGGGGGAGCGATCAGCTGTGGGGAAGAATGGGTTACGGGCAGGATTGCTGTTTAGAAGTAGTTGCGATTAGCACTGCGGGGTGGAGGCATGAGGGATTAGAAGGGAGGGCGGATGTTAGCTTAGATGAAAGGGAAGGAACTGGTTAATAAAAGGCGCTGAGAGGCAGCTGCTTTCAGCGTTGGCTTAACTCAGGATTGCCATTGTTGCCTGATTGGGCGAAACGAATCATAATAAATGCAAATTTCCACAAGAACTGTGAGTAACATTGTTTATTGACAGAGTTTCTACAGTTTCCAAAGAGAGGCTGACAGAAAGCCAACACTGTACCATATTCTTCTTTTTGGGATTGAAGTGCAAGACATTGTAGTAGAACTTTTGGTGGCTATGACAGAAGGGACAGATCTGGAATGGATGGAGGAAGAAGGCACTGAGGTGGCTGAGGAAGTGGGGGAGAATCGCCAAGAGCTACAGGCTGCTGGAGAGAAGAAGGAGCCTGTGCCACCAGCATTGCAGCCAGTAGTAAAGCCTAAAATACTTAAGGAACAAAGAGAGGTGCGGTTAAGTGAACCCAGCCACATGCGAAAGGAGGGCAAGGAAAAGGAACATCAGTCACAAGAAAGGATGCTGGATTGGAGGGTTAAGCATTGGCCTGGGTCAGAGGAAAGCCAGTGGGCAGTACCAGGAAGTGAGACGCTAGAGGTGTTAAGGGTCCAATTTGGGGAGATAACTTTAAAAGAGCCAACCGACAGGGGTGCTTTGGACCGGAAGCCAGGGCTACGTTCCAGGAGAGATCCTTTCTTTACCTCCAGTCCACTAGAGCTCCAAGAGTCTGAGGTTGGGAGAAGGTTGGACCGGTCGGATTTACGTTCTAAAAGATTGGAGGATAGGAGTATTGAGGAAGGTAGATATTCGAGGAGACCCCATTCATCAGAGCAACAAGACATGGGATATGGAGGTCATTGGGACAGACCAACACAAGGGAGGTGGGGGCCTCCTCCCTTAACTGCTACTTTTGATGGTACTACAAGTAAAGTTGCTGTATTTCTAGGCCAAGTATTAAACCATTTTGACTTATATGGCCAATGTTATCCCTCACATTGGTCTATGATAGTTGCAGTCACAGGGGTACTGATAGAAGAGGCACATGAGTGGGCGGCCGATCTGTATCGCCATAGGGTGGATGAATTGGGAAATATTGGGCGGTTTCTAGCTGCGTTGAGAGCCAGTTTCGAAGACGACAGCGGATAAACAAGCAGAGAAGGACTTGGCTGTTAAACAAAAGGGTTGAACAGCCCGAGAGTATGTAAGTGACTTCCGACAGGTGGTTGGTAAACTCCCTTCCTTACCAGAGAGTTTGTTGATTCATTTATTTAAAGAAGGACTGGATACTAAGTTGAATCAGGCTTGCTTATATCGAGGGTCGCATACAACGCTAACAGATTGGTATCAGGTGGCTATTGAATTGGATGATGGCTTACGTCGTTTGAATCCAAGGTTTGAAGGGCTTACACCACCACATAGGACTATGGGTTCAATTACAAAGCCCCTGGCTAGATTGACTCAGAGTCAAAGTGGTAGAGGGACATTTAGGTGTTTTCGGTGTGATAGACCTGGACATCGGGCTATGGAATGTCCTGTACCACCATTGACGACGAAGGATCCTCAAGTGATTTCATCTCCGCATCGAGCCAAAATGGGTAGACGAGAATGGCAAGAACGTGACAAGGCGAGGGGGATAATGGTTTATTCACCAGATAATAGAGCTGGAGAAGAAATATCCACTATGCCACCTAATACCTTGGGTGAAGATGAGATAGAGGGCGAGATACCTGACAACCCGATGGTAAGTAAACCCATCAATCCTTTTATTATACCTGTTTCTCTATGGAATAAACAGACTAATGAAAGAGTCCAGGTGGGAGCACTGATAGATTCAGGGTGTACAAGGTGTCTAATAACCCAAGCAGTGGTGGATAAATTGGGAGTACGGGTTATCAAATTGGGCATTCCTATTAAATTTGAACAGGTGGATGGGTCTATATTGGGTGGAGCCCCGGCGACCCACAGAACAGAATACATCAAGATGGTGATGAGGGAGCACTGGGAATGGATTTCTTTTGTGGTGGTTTTTCATATGAGTGAAGTGCTGATTCTGGGTCTAGCTTGGCTTGATAAATGGGAACCAACTATACACTGGGAAGGGGGGTATCGCAAGCTACATTTAGTGGTTGGTCCCCAGCCGCCAAGGCACGATGAACTATGCCCTCAAGTAAAGCATTGAAAGAGGGAAAACGAGCGGTACCACACTGGTTATATCCTATTGAATACGAAGATTTGGCGGACGTATTCAAGGAAGAGGGTACTGATTGCTTACCACCCCATCATACCACGGATTGTGCTATAGAATTGATTCCGGGAGCACCATTATCTGAGCCACGAATGTATTCAATGACCCCAAAAGAATTGGAAGAGATGAGAAAGTACATCAACAAAAATTTAAAAAGGGGGTTTCTCACCCCAGGTAGATCTCATATGGCGGTGCCAGTATTATTTCATGAAAAGAAAGACGGCGGACGTGGATTATAGAGGTTTAAACGCCATCTGTATAGAACCGTTGTATCCGTTACCCTTGATGAAGGACTTGTTAGCTACACTAGCAAAAGGACAGATATTTATGAAACTCGACTTACGAGAGTAAGGATCCAACCAGGCAATGAATGGAAAATGATGTTTAACTGCCCTCTTGGTAGTTATTATTTCAACGTGATGCCGTTTGGATTGCAAGGAGCTTCGGCGGTATTTATGCAACTGATCAACGGCATTTTACATGAACATTTGTATAGGGATGTTTTGGTTTATTTAGATGACATTCTGATTTATTCCAGTACAGAGCAAGAGCATGTTAGATTAGTGAGGCAAGTGCTCAAGAAATTATTAGATGCCCAGCTCTATGTAAAATTATCAAAACGCAAATTTCATACTGAACAGCTAGACTATCTTGTTTATCGTATTTCTGCACAGGGAATTGAAATGGACCCCACAAAGGTGGAAGCTGTATTAAAATGGCAAGCTCCAACTACCAGGAAACAATTGCAAAGTTTTTGGGGGTTTGCAAATTTTTATGGACAATTTATACCACGCTTTGCTGATATTGCTCTGCCATTGACTGATCTACTACAAACCAAATCTATTGGTGTTGAGAAACCAAAACCGGTACTATTTTACCATAGACAGCAAATTGTCAATTAGCTTTCAATAATTTTAAAAATCTGTTTGCTCAAGAGCTAGTACTAAAACACCAAGATTCAAACCTAGCATTTATCATCCAGGCAGATGCCAGTGATGTAGCGGTGGGAGCTGTGTTGTTTCAAAAGAACGTGGAGGGAGTGTTACAACCGTGTACTTACACCTCTCGGAAATTTAGTCCAGCTGAACGTAATTGGGCAATCTGGGAGAAGGAAGCTGTTCTAGTACATTGGTCTTTACTTACCTGGAGACATCTATTGGAGGGGTGTCCACAGCCCTTTCAGGTGTGGACCGATCATAAAAACTTGGAAGCACTTCAGAATCCACGGAGGTTATCACCAAAAAAGGTTCGATGGGCATTATATTTCAAATGGTTTGATTTCACATTAAAATATGTCCCGTCGGGAAAAAAATTTATGGCAGATGCCTTATCGCGACTTCCTCAATGTAAGAGTCAACGAGATAATATAATCCAATCACTCATACCACGTGCTGATTGGGCCGACTCATTATGAACTACTATAGTTGTGACTGATTTACCTACATTATTGGCAGAAGGTGAGTGGTTGACAAACAATAAAAACCAGATAGATATGAGAAATGGCATTGCTTGGTGAGGAAATAAGATATATGTGCCTAATAGTTTAAGATCGATGGTGCTAAAACGTCATGACATTAAACAAGCAGGGCATTATGGGTTTTTTAAACCTTACATTTAGCAAAGCGACAATTTTGGTGGCCGGGTATGAGAACAAATATAGAGAATTATGTGAAATCATGTCCTACTANGGGCAGGGTTATTGCAAACCGTATCAGAGCCAATGAAAGTGGCCGCCTCTCATTTACAGAGACAGTTCCATATCAAACACCCCACAAAACCGGGTGGGAGGGATGAAGTGGGATTTATATGTAATGGTGATCATATTCTCTCTATTACAGACAGAACCATGGTAGGAGAGGCTGCCTGTTGGGCTTAAATGATCTTAGCAGTTCCTCATGTGAAGCCTGACACTTGCATGCTGAGCCAGCCGCCTGCTGAGCCAGCTGCCTGACAAGAACTTGGTTTGGGGGGGAGGTTTTACCACCCCTGCCGTCCAGCCAGGCGCCCTACAAGAACTTGGTTGGGTGTGGGGTTTTTACCACTCCTGCCATCCCCAAGCTGTCATCTGATCCCGGCATGTTCCCGTCGTGGATTGATTGGAGGCGAGCTCAAGCTTATGGATCGCGGCTTCCTTGCAGCGATCTGTGTTCCCGTGGCAAAGCTTGTGGAGCGCGGCTCAGCAGGGTTTAGGGTTTGGGATTTTGACTGTTCGGAGGCTTTTGAAGATCGAGGCTTTTGACATGCTTTTTTTTGTTTGGCAGGCGAGCTGGGAGACCGGGTGGGGGGAGCGATCAGCTGTGGGGAAGAATGGGTTACGGGCAGGATTACTGTTTAGAAGTAGTTGCGATTAGCACTGCGGGGTGGAGGCGTGAGGGATTAGAAGGGAGGGCGGATGTTAGCTTAGATGAAAGGGGAGGGACTGGCTAATAAAAGGCGCTGAGAAGCAGCTGCTCTCTGTTGGCTTAACTCAGGATAGCCATTGTTGCCTGGCTGGAAGAAACGAATCATAATAAACGCAAATTTCCACAAGAACTGTGAGTAGCATCGTTTATTGACAGAGTTTCTACAGTTTCCAAAGAGAGGCTGACAGATATGGGCAATCAGCTTGAAGCATGCTTGAATCCCCAATGTATTTAACTCAAGAAATTCTGTGCCTCATTCAAAGTTTGTGTAGTTTCAATCTCCAGGATTTATTTATTTTCATATATGAGCACTGCCCACTTCAGTAGCTGGAATTGGGTTTGTTTTGTCATGATTATGTTTATTATTCTAAAAATTCAGTTCATGTTTCCCAGTCCTCCCCAGATACTTCTGTTGTCCGTCACACTGCTTTAGAGTCCAGCATTGGGTATGACTCCGCTCTCTTACGATGCGAGTTGAGTCTGCCACTATAAAAAGTTCGCCTCCGCTAAGAGCCCCAGCTTTTCGACTCAGCTCTTGGACATATGAGCTATTGTCTCTGGACTCTGAGTTAATTAGCATTCCTCAAAACAAAAGCATCGGAAAGAAAGGAAAAAAGACTCAACAACATCGAGAGCAGCTCCCGGGGCTCCAGTAGAGCTTCGTTCACGAGGAGAGCAAGGATCCTCTCTCCTCCAGTTCCCAGCTGCTTCAGCAAGGCGCTGACACGCAGACAGTAAGTGCAATTGGCCAAAATGCCGCGGAACCTCCCTCAGACTTGCTAGAGGCTAGTTAACATTGCACAGCCTCCTATGCAGCTTTCCCTGGGCTGCGCGGCTCGTAAAAACCTGCGCTTGTTTTCGGCTGTGCAAGTCTCCCAGAGATTAATTAAGCCCTAAACTGCCAAAGTTTTACGATAGCTGCCCTCGTGGGCTCGCAGCGATTAGGCCCGATCCCAATCATCCTCCCTTCTGCTGCTGCACCGATTGGAGGGGCAATCTTCCTACTGCGAAGACATTAATCTGGCCATTATAAATTGCCAAACAAAGGTCACAGCACGAAGCCCCAGGGATTCAAACGTTCAACAAGGATCCTCAAAGGCCCCTCGCCTCGTGGCTGGTGGCCATTTTAGGATCGAGTTCCTTCGGGTGCCATTTTTTAGTGGGCCCCAAGGCAGTGATCCTCTCTGCCCTGGTCATCCAGCTCGGAAAACATCATCAGGAGGAGCTGACGTCACCTCTGGTTTTTCTTCCTTGAGCAATGGAAACAGATTGGGCCCAGCCAGGACCATCAGGCATGCAGAGCATTCAGACCTCTCATGCCTTCAAAAGGACTCTAAAAAGAAAATGACCACGAGTCCGTTCAGCCAACAGGGAGGCCACAGCAAAGATCAGGGCCAAGGCCATAGCCCCCAGGAAGGCCTCCAAGTCTGAACTTAGGGCAGAAAAAAGAAGACATGAAGCTTTAGAGAAACAGTTCGCCAAAAAATGCTCTCAGCAATTACAAGAACAAGCTTTAGGCACAGAGAGGCAGATGGGAGTCCGGCTAGCCATCTATGGAACTGGTTGCTTGAAAGGCAGGATGAGGCCCTTCCCCAGGACCTGAGTTTGTCAGGCCCTTCTTACAGACCACCTACTTGGAACACACTACGCCTAACCCTCAGCAGGCTTTACCCCAGGGGTTTACAGGTTTAGAGAGGAAGCTAACCTTATTCCTTCTGTGACTGGGTCCCAGATGATATGTCCTCCCTGGGAGAACAGGCCCCAGGACATCCAGGAAATAGTTTCTGTGGCAGTCAGACAGGGCATTGCTGAAGGACTCAAACACCACCTCCACCCCCCAGGCAGAGGCTCAGGTATCCTTTCTTCTTTCTCTCAGGGTAACCCTCCTCCACGGAGGGAGGTTCCCACTTAGGAACCCATGTATGCCCCTCATCATCAATATAACTGGGAGGCACAGGATGACAGGAGATCCTCATACCACTCTGAACAGGGAAGTTCCTCAGAGGAACAAGAGGGGGAAATTAAAGAACCCTTCCTCTCCAACGAAGAGGAAAACAAACCAGAACAACCATCCACAACGGCTGTCTTTAAACACTCCTTGTTTCGGCCCTTACTACAGAAGGCTCTGGTTACAGCCCAGTTAAGCCCAGAAGAAGTGGCCCTGGAACCACACGCTGGCCCCTCGAGCCAGGGAGACGCACTATTCTCCAAGTGGTCCAAATGAGGTTCTCCCATCTCCTTTGTTTTTCTTGGATGTAGTAAAGGATCAGTGTGAGAACCCCCTGTCAGGGCCTCGCCCTTCTTCCCAGGACAAGAGGTTCTTTAATGTAGGTCCCTCCCTGGCTAGCGCATTAGCTCTCCCAGCAGTAGATTCCTTGGTGGTAGCCACCTTCGCTTCCTCAGGAACCCCTACAGAACCGGAGGATGTCTTACGGAGGACAAAAAGTCAGAACAAACTCTGAAGCGCACACACCAGGCCACAGCTTGGGCCGTGAAAGCTTGTACTGCGGCCTCTTTTTTTACCAGGTCGGCCATTCGCTGGTTGCGTCAACTTCAGGACAGAGTTCCCAGTGCCGATATTAGGTCCCACCAGGACCTCAACAAAATAATAGTGGCATATTTCGGGGGTCGACAACTCCCAGGGACTGGTTGAGTCGGATTCAAGTCGATCACTCGGAATGGAGACTCCATCCTCCCCTGTTCATTGAATTGTCTCACATTTTCGGAACTCCAGAGGTGGATCTCTTCGCCACTCCCCAGAACGCACAGATAAACAGGTTTTTCTTCAGGTTCCCAACCCAGGGAGCGGAGGGGACCAATGCACTTCAGAGCAAATGGCCCCCAGGTCTCCTCTACGCTTCCCCCCCCCCTTCCAATCATCCCAGCAGTCGTCCGGAAGATGTTGGAGGAAAAGGCGGAGCTGATTCTGCTGGCCCCACATTGGCCCAGGAGACCCTGGTTTGTGGACCTGGTGAACGTGTCTGTTCAGAGGCCTTGGAAAATCCCGGCCTTACAGATCTCTCTCAGTCAGGGGGCCCTTCTGCATCCAGAACCCCAATGGTTCCAGCTGACCGCTTGGCAGTTGAGTGGAAGTTGTTGAGGGAGGCCAACCTTTCAGATAGTGTAATTAACACAATACAGGCTTCACATAAAAAGTCTACAACCCGACTTTACAATGCCACCTGGAGGAAATTCAGTGACTGGTGCTCGGAGAGACCCCAGAACCCATCTTCAGCATCTGTTCCGGAGATCCTTCAGTTTCTCCAGGACAGGCTGGTCAAGGGCCTCACGCCTAACACCCTCCGCAGGCAGGTGGCGGCCTTAGTTTTGGTAATTTAATGGGGCAGGTACACATCCCTCTCCTACCACCCTTCAATCCACAGATTTCTGAGGGAAGCCTCAAATCTGCGACCACCCATTGTGCATAGGTATCCCACTTGGGACTTGCCTAAGGTTCCCCAAGCTCTCTCGGGCCCTCCTTTTGAGCCCTTACGAACGGTAGGTCTCCATATTTTAACTCTATTACATCTTGGTGGCTATTACGTCAGCCAGGAGGGTGTCTGAATTAGCTGCCCTTTTGGTAAGGCCAGATTTGTGTATGCTTCATGACATCCGGGTGGTTTTGCATCTGGACCCTTCCTTTGTACCGAAAATTAAATCCTGGTTTCACAGGGCTCAAGACATTGTACTCCCTGACTTTTGTCCCAAACCCCAACATGTATTGGAACATCAGTGGCACACATTGGACGTGAAAAAGGCACTCAGGATTTATATTTTTGCCTGACGTGGAAAAGCGTTTTGACTCTCAATGTTTGTGTATTTTCAACCTGTCTCCTTGGGGTCTTAAGACCTCATCTCCCATGTTAAGTAGGTGGATCAGAGCATGCATTTCTACTGCATATGAAACTCTTGGCTTGCCAGCTCCCAAGAAACTGACTGC
>AZIM01002118.1:251714-270239 GCA_000516915.1 Ophiophagus hannah | reverse complement strand
ATGTTAAGTAGGTGGATCAGAGCATGCATTTCTACTGCATATGAAACTCTTGGCTTGCCAGCTCCCAAGAAACTGACTGCACACTCTACCTGGAGCGCAGCGACTTGGGCAGCTTGGGCCACGCAGGGTCCGATAGAAGAAATTTGTAGAGCCACTACATGGACCTCGCCTTCCCCATTTGTCCGACATTACCAGCTGGACTCCTTTGCATCTGCACAGGCAGCATTTGGACAAAGGGTACTCCAGCGGATTGTTCCTGAGTTGGATTAAGAGGACCAACCGATTCCCTCCCTTGGGCATGCAGGCTTTGGTATGTCCCAATGCTGGACTGTAGAGCAGCGTGACGGAGAAGGGGCGTTGGTAGACTTAACAGTGAACGCCTTTCTAGGCACGCTGCAATAGAGTCCAGCTCCACCCTGTGGCCGTCTGATCTAGTATTCTCGGGTAGGGGGGCGATTGTACGCTCATACTGTTTGTTTATATTCCAGAGACAATCCTAGTCTGTGAAGACACTTCGCCAGAAAAGCTGGGGCTCTCAGCGGAGGCAAACTTTTTATAGTGGCAGACTCAGCTCACGTCATAAGAGGGTAGAGTCATACCCAATGCTGGACTCTATTGCAGTGTGTCTAGAAAGGGTGTTCACTGGTAAGTCTACCAATGCCCCTTTTCAACAACTTTATTTGGCTGTTAAATCGGCAGTAAAATATAATAGTCACATGCTGTTTTATTTTCTTAAGAAACATTAATAACTTGTAATCTCTAATGGATNGATTAACTGCCATCAATAACCAAATCTAGTCATTTCAGAGACTCAGTTTAGCAGCTTATCCTGTATAAGGGTCAGGTGTTTGAAATAGACCAGTCCCCTTGCTTTGCAAATTAACTTTGCAAATTAATGTTGGTCATTAAAAAAAAAATCCCTGCTGGATTCTTCATGCCTTGTGTCTTTCTGGAAAAAAATGCTTTACAGATAGCAGAAATCAGAAATGATATTATAAAAGTCCTGTTATTTCAAGTGCAATAAATACTGTACAGTTGAGTAGCTCACAACAATAAAACCGTAAAATGAAAACTAAAAATCCAGTACCTTCTGGGATGTACCAACAACCAGCCATAGACACCATCACTCTACCTAGCATCAGGTAAACAATCAGGTCTTGATGACCTTCTGGAAGGCCAAAAAAGGGGGCATGGGACTGCTGGATTACCAGGGAAAGAGTATTTCACAAGGTAAGGGCAGCCATAGGCCCAGTAATGGCGAAATTTCAGGAAAGGGACCTGGAACATGCCTACCCTATCCGATCTAACTTACTTGCAAGTAAAAATGGTTTTCACTTGTACTAAACAAGATGTAATTTAAATAAGCATTATTCTGGGACTTCGGAATCCGTGAAAATCATTTTTTCTCCACTGAGCCGAAGGGAGAATCCAGGATGGGTAGTCTCTAGTCTCCTAGCTCTGCAGACTGAGTTGAAAAACTGAGGACACCCCCCTGGTAAAAGTCCCCAGTTCTTCACTCAGTCTCAGTGTGTTCAGACCACCCTTTAAGGGCTCTGAATAGTTAAGATTGTAGAAGAATCTTCACCCCCTGGGTTAAGCTTTTTTCTTAGAGAGGCTTAGATCAGGTTTGACAGCTAGCTGGCTTGCTGGTTTAGCACTTTCATTTTTTTGTACCTTTTTTTCCGGTTCGCGTTTTTTTGCTTATTATTTTATTTTTTAAACTTTCTTTGCTGGTGGACTGGTGTTTTTCATTTGTTGTTGGAATTTGGGTAGAGGTGACCCTGAGAGCCCGTGTGGCCCGGGCTGGGGGCGGAGTCTTATTCAACTCGCCTTCTCCCGATCCACTTTCCCTTGATTTGGGCTAGCCGCAAGTACTGTGAAGCGCTTCTGCCCCTTTTAGGCATCGGCGGCCATTTCTTACATTTTGGGACAATCTTGCAGTTCGTCTCCAGGATTGTCCCTTGGGGGGGGGAGTTCTGACCACCGGGATTAAATCCTGACCCCCTAACCAGTCCCCAGAGCACTGTGGCAGTTGCAAGATGCTTGAGTCTGCCAGATAATTGCGGTGCAGCCAGCCCTAGGCTCATAAGCCTCTGACCTGTCAGGGCTTGCTGCAATTCAAAGAGTCAGCCGTTTTTCACCTTTTTTTCTCTGACTGGTTTTGAATTGCAGAGCTGGGCTGAGCTCACCACTTTGGGTTGCACTAGCCTCCTGAAGTGGTGGACAGCTACTGTGGCTGAAGCAGACAGCATTAGGCTAAATAATTTTTCTTTACTACTTTTTCCCTTTTTCTCTCCCTGTCAGTGACAGTTAATTTTGGTGGGCTCAAAATGGCCGCCAGGGGAGCTGATTGAGAATTGTCAGTTCCTCAGCAGGGTAGAGANAAAGCCATAGATAAACAGTTTGACAAGGCAGTGAGAGACTCCAGGATGGCTGAAAACAGGGCCACCTCTCTACCTCCACAAGATGACAGGCAGCAAGACCAACTGGCAGGCAGTATTTGACTGCCTGGTCTCCTGGTGGCTCAAGTACTCAGGATTTGCAGGGAAACCTCCAAATCAGGGCAGAGAACTCTCACAATTTTTCTGAGCCTCCACAGGGGATCTTGATTGCTGCATCTGCAAGCCAAGTCTCCAGCGGAGCCAGACCTGTGCCTGCAGCCACCTTTACACCTACAGCAGCTGGCTTACGGCCTGAGGAGACCCAGATGCAAGAAATGCCATCCTTCATGAGAGCCTGGACCTCCCAAACAATTAGACAGGAATTGCAGGCAGAGGTCAACCAGCTGCACCAGCTGTCTTATTTGGACACTAACAGAGGCATCCTTCAGGAGCAGGGGCAGGCTTCTGCAGAACAGCTGATCTACTTCAGAGAGCGTTCGGCTTCCCCTTCAGAAAGAAGCCAATTTTATGGCTCTGAGAGGGACCTCCTTCCAGAAAGGGACTTTTCGGATGAGGAGTCAGAAGTAGCAGGTTCCCCCTCCTTTAAGGACCTTTTCCAGCCGGCTCTCTTCAAGACTCTGCTGGTTAAGGCTAAGAGCACAGCTCATCTTAAAAAGGACACGGTCACTCGGGACCTTCCCACAGAGAGAGAGGATCAGGAAGATTTCCTGTTCACTGAGAAAGCATCTGTGGTGGACGCTGTATCTGTGCCCCAGATGTTTTTGAACCTGATTAAAAAGCAGTGGGAGTCCCCTGGGGCATACACTCACCCCAGTGGGTCTGAGTCTACCTTATTTAATGGGGACAAGGACCTTTTGGACATTATTGAAGTGCCAAAGGTAGATGGCCCAGTGGTAGCCCTAGCATCCTCATTGATCATCCCACCTGATGCGGAGGACGTTTTAAAGGCGGAGGACCAGAAGGAGGAGATGGCGCTCTAGAGAGCTCATCAAGCTGACGCCTGGGCCATCAGAGCATCGATGACCACATCTTTTTTTACAAGGGCGTCTTTGTGGTGGCTGAGGCAGCTACAGGGCAGAATCCCACCTGAGGACCTCAGGGTGCATCAGGACCTGAATAAGATTATAGCTGCAGCTCAATTGACTGCTGATGCTACCCTCAGGTCAGCCAAATTTTGTTCCAGAGCCATGGCCTCATCCGTAACAGCATGAAGGCTCCTCTCGCTAAGAAATTGGCAGATGGACGCCAGAAACAAATGGAAATGGCGTCAGCTCCCTTTAAGGGAGAGGGGCTTTTTGGGGAGGCCCTGGATCCTTTTTTGATGGAAACCAGGGACAAGTGAAAGATCCTGCCCTCCCAGGGGAGGCGCTNTAAACGGGGAAGCTGGGGCAGGCTTTCCCCGTCAAAGTAGGCCCTTCTTCCAAAGATCCTCGTCTCAGGCCGATAGACAGGCCTTTGCCGCCAGAGGGCGTTAGAGGCAAGAGGGTAGAAGGTCCTTTCGGGGTTCCAACAGAACTTTTAGATGCAACAAGTGATGCCCGAGCCTCATCTCCCATAGGGGGCCATCTGGGACTGTTCTGGCAGAGGTGGGAACAGACCATGATGGACACTTGGATCCTGTCAACCTTACGGTCGGGTCTCTCTCTGGAGTTTCTTTCCTTCCCCCCAAGGGTCTTTGTGTCCTGCCCCATCTCCAGGGACCCCTCAAGGAGGGATCTCATGGAATCGGTGATCTACCATCTGCTGGACATTTGGGCCATCCAGCCAGTTCTGGAAGACCAGGAGAGGCAGGGGTTCTATTCAATTTTGTTTGTGATTCCAAAGGCCTCGGGAGGGTGGCGAGCAATCCTCAACTTGAAAGGGCTCAACAGACATCTACTCTACCGAAGGTTCAAGATGCACTCCCTCCACTCCATTCTAGAGGGCCTGCAGGAAGGAGATTTTTTGGCCTTGGTAGACCTGATGGAGGCCTACCTCCATGTGCCCATAGACCCCAACCACCGTCAGTTCCTTAGGTTTTGCTATGGCGGCCGCCATTTTCAATGCAGGGCTCTCCCATTTGGCCTGTCATCAGCCCCACGGACTTTTACCAAGCTCCTGGCAGCCGTAGCGGCATACCTCAGATCCTTATCCATAAGGATCCAATGCTATTTGGACGACATCCTGATAGCATCCTCTTCCCAACCCCAGGTAGAGGAGGATCTGAAGTTGACAATCAGGATTCTTCGAGAGCACGGGTTCTCGATAAACCTGGACAAATGCCACTTAGTACCATCGACTCGGCTCTTGCATTTGGGGGCTATCATAGACACCTTGGCTGGCCAGGCTTTTCTCTCACTGGAGCGTCGAGACACTATCAGGGACATCACGTCGTAGATCCTATCTTCCAGAGAGGCGCTTATCATCTTGCTGTCTCAACTTCTCGGCAAGATGATATCGTGCATCGGGATTGTCCCGTGGGCCCGCTTCCATTCCCAAACCCTGCAGTGGTTCTTGCTCCCTTACCAGAGGGCAGGCAGGGGCGACTCACCAAGGAGGGTTCGTGTCCCCTAGCTGGTTCTTCGTTCTCTCCATTGGTGGCAGTCCCAAGCCATGGATCAGGGATACTTGTACAGGGAGCCCCAGAGGATTACCATCACCACCGACGCAAGTCTGTATGGTTGGGGGGCCCACCTGGGAGTCCAGGTCACCCAGGGGAGGTGGTCACGAGAAGAGCTCTCCCACAACATAAATTGGCTAGAGCTCAGGGCTGCCTGCTTAGCGCTCAAGGATCTAAGGCAGGAGGTGTTGGGGAGACATGTTCTTCTCCTCACAGACAATGTGGCTACCGGCAGGGGGGCACTCCAGATCTCTAATGCAGGAGGCGACTCAATTGTGCAGGTGGGTGGAGAGACACCTGTTGTCCCTACGAGCAGAACACATCTCGGGAGTGTCCAACGTGCAGGCAGACTGGTTGAGCAGAGCCACTGTCAACCAGTCAGAATGGTGACTGCATCCCAGTCTGTTCCAGGAGATGACGGAACGCTTTGGCCGTCCAATTCTGGATCTCTTTGCATCGCCAGAGAACATGCAGCTCCCAAGGTTCTTTGCACGATTCCCTGCACCGGGAGCAGAAGGGGTCAGTGCTCTCCAGTGCAGGTGGTCCTGGGACTATCATATGCCTTCCCCCCCCCTTCCCCTGATTCCAGGGGCAATCAGGAAGGTACTGAATGAGAGGGCAGAAGTTCTTACTGGTCCAGGTGACCTTGGTTCGCCGACCTGGTGTGCCTGCCAGTCACCAGACCCTACAGAATTCCCACAAGATCTCCCTCAGCCAGGGCCCAATCAAGCACCCAGATCCAGCCTGGTTTTGGTTGACCGTCTGGCGCTTGAGTGGGGGATCCTGAAAAGGGAGAAGTTTTCCAGAAGGGTCATTCAGACCATCCAGGCAGCCAGAAGACCTTCCACGACCAGGATTTATGACGCAACGTGAAAGATTTTCTGCAGTTGGTGCACTAGTCACCAATTGGAACCCACTGCTGCTTCTGTTGCAAATGTGTTAGAGTTCCTGCAGGACGGGTTGGACAGAGGTCTCTCCCCCAATACCTTGAAGAGACAGGTGGCTGCCTTGGCCTNATTTTCTGCAGTTGGTGCACTAGTCACCAACTGGAACCCACTGCTGCTTCTGTTGCAAATGTGTTAGAGTTCCTGCAGGACGGGTTGGACAGAGGTCTCTCCCCCAATACCTTGAAGAGACAGGTGGCTGCCTTGGCCTCGGTGATTTTGGTCAAGGACTCAACTACTCTGGCCCAACACCCCAGGGTGAAAGCCTTCCTTAGGGGAGCCACGAATTTGAAGCCACCGGTGGTCCACCGCTACCCCACCTGGGATTTGCCTAGCATCCTGCAGGCACTGACTTCTCCCCCATTTGAACCCTTGCGTAAAGTCAGCCTTCGCCTACTCACGTGCAAGGTGTCATTCTTAGTGGCCATTACTTTGGTCAGGCATATCTTAGAGTTGGCAGCCTTATCCATCAGGAAGGATCTGTGCATATTCCATGCAGAGAGGGTGGTTCTGCGGTTGCACCCTACCTTTCGAAGCCCAAGGTGAACTCCATATTCCATCGTTCACAGGAGTTGATTTTGCCTGACTTCTGTCCAGAGCCTACCCATGTACTGGAGAGAAAATGGAACACCTTGGACGTTAGGAGGGCCCTCCGTATTTACATTAAAAGAACCTCTTCTCTTAGGAGGACTGAAGCTCTGTTCGTTTCCTTTCAGCCGTCAACTTTGGGTGACACCTTCCACCGGGGGTCGCTGGCTCAGAGCCTGCATTGCAAAGGCCTATGAGTTACAGACTCTTCCTGTGCCCAGGAGAATCACTGCACTCCAGAAGTCCAGTGACCACTGCAGCCTGAGCAACACATGCATCGATTCTGGACATTTGTAGAGCTGCGACTTGGTCATCAGTGACCCCATTCATAAGACATTACAAAATTGACTCCTTTGCCTCAGCAGAGTCGTCCTTTGGAAGACGAGTCCTGCAGGGTGTTCATGTAGAAGTCGGGACCTCCAACCAATCCAGTTCCCACCCGTAGGACAGCCATCAGCCAGCTTTGGTATGTCTCTTGCTGGATTCTCCCTTTGGCTCAGTGGAGAAGGGGCATTGGCCCTACCTGAACATTTCTTCTCAGGGAGCCGAAGGGAGAATCCAGTCCCACCCTGTATTCTGTCAGGTCGGAGTAGGGAGGAAATGTCCTTTTTTTCGCAGTATCAAATAAGCTATCAGTCAGAGGACGAGGAGCAGCTGAATTTGCTTTGACGTTCAGAACTGGGGATGGTTACCAGGGGGTGTGTCCTCAGTTTTTCAACTTGGTCTGCAGAGCTAGGAGACTAGAGACTACCCATCCTGGTTTCTCCCTTCGGCTCTCCAAGAAGAAGCGTTCAGGTAGGACCAACGCCCCTTTTCTTCCTGGTGTTTTTCCAGAAGTGCAGGGTCCATTTTCTTTTTCTCTTTTCTTTTCTGTTCTATTCTTTTCACAACTGAGCATTGATCCATTGGTTGCAATAGAAATGGGCTGAGAGTGACTGGCTCCAAAGTTCACCTAGCTGGCTTTCATGCCTAAGGCAGGATTAGAACTCCCAGTTTCCTGGTTTCTATTTTGGTGCCTTAACTATTAGACCAAGCTGGGTCTCTCATTCAGTATAAACAACTGGTTAAAAAAGCAGAAAGCCTATGATTTGGTCTGCCATTTTTGAAGCAGAAAAGGAGGGGAAGGAAAGCATGCAGTCCTGGAATTTACAAAGTATGGAGTCATAATTTCTCATGTGAGAACTAGGCTGCTGTTTTTATTTAGACTAATGGGTAGTTTCTGTAGCTTAAAGCAAACTCTTGTGTATCATGTCTCTGCTCTTCAAGCTTGTCTAAACAAGAACTACTTGTTGCTGTCCCAAAATGTGTGGCACTCTATATAAAACCTCCAAACAGGAAAGATACTGTTATTTCTCCCAGAGCTGAATGTAAAAATCCTTGAAGGCTACACGTTAAAAAAAAGAGAGAGCAAAACTACATAAGTGTAAATTCATTTAAAAGTACTTTACAAAGTGAGAGAATATATAATAAGCTGGCATTATTTTGCATCTGAAAAGAGTTTCTATAGATACAGCATTTTTATATTTGTTACATGCAACTTCGTCATATTTGAAATATTTAAAAATTGGCCATAGTTCTGTCTTGTTTAGAACCAACATCTGAACTAGTTATAATAGATTGTATCTGCAAATAAATAAGCAAATAAATGTAGGTTGAAAAGAGAAAGAAAAGAATTAAAGGAACTAAAGTGTTAAACATGGAGAGATTTCATATTTCTGATCCTGTGTTCATTTTCTATTCGTTGAAGAAAATGAATTACAATGGACTAGAGAGATCAATATGTTGAGGGGGTTTCCCCCCTTCTCCAAATAACATTTAAAGCTTTACCAGCAGGAGGCAACTTCCTGCCTTACAATACAGGAAGCTAACCCTTTATGGCCTTTAAAGCTCTCTGGTCTTTAAAAAAAACTTGCAGCTTTAATTAAAGGGCTATCTGAAAGATCTCACTTGTATTTTTAATCTTTCAAAGTTCTCCAAACCATTCTGACAAATGTGGGAGTTCTGAAGAGTGATTCCCTAACCTGACAGCTTAGCTTAAAAGAAAAAGTCTTCATTAGCAAAAGAGAACTTCTCACACTGTGTGCCAAGACTAGAATCAAACCCATGTCCGCAGTCTTCAACTGTTCTGAACGCATAGAAAAAGAAAGTCTGCACAATGAGCTTTTTTCAAAAAAAATACAGCAGATGTGAGTAGGAAATGGTTTTTTATGGTTCCTTCCTACACCAAGTCATAACTCAGTTGTGGACATCAGGATGTTCTTATCTTTTTCTGTTTAGTTTGCCTTGCACATTTGCCACATAAAATAGTAAGATTTGTACATTACATCTGTAGAATATTTTTGTGGCATTTTACAATCTGATGATTCTTAACCCTGTAGCAACTAATTTGAGAATTGCTTTGTAACACATTGCCTTGAGGATATTTTTGGATAAGAAAGGGGGGAAAATCTCTAAAATCCCAACTGGATTCTGAACTGGATCTTTCAAAAAGCCAGTCCACAGACCTGATTTATCAATTTGTATTTATCCATGCAGTTATGTGTTAACAGGATTGGACGGGTTCCCCAAATTTTCTTCAGCAGCCATTTGAGTTCAAGCTGCTGAAATCTATCAGTAAATTCCAAGGTTGATGCAATTTTCCAGTAACCAATGTCTTAAGTCGCTTTTTTCAATGTTGTTGTAACTTTGAATGGTCACTAAATGAATGATTGTAAATCAAGCACTATCTATATATCAAAAGTAATAAATTTGGTATGAATTGAATAATCCATGAAACAGGTTTACTGTGAACTTTGTATATGGATGGAATTGCTGTTTGTAATATCAGAAAACTGAAGTGGCTCACCCCAATCCTTTTCATAAAGATCTGACCGTAACTGCCAAAACTGTTCCTGGGCCTGGGTTTAGGATCATGTCTTGTTTTTGACTAAATGTTATTGTTGCTGTTTTATCCTATGAATTATGTTTTAATTGTATTTTTAAATTGTTTGAAACATTGTAAGCACCCAGGGTCTTTTTGGGGTAGGGCAACTTTAAGAATCAAGTAAATAAGTACATAAAAATAAAATTGCTTTTCTGCTGACATGCACTTCGGGTTTTCAAAAATAAAGGCAAAAGACTGTCATTAACCTATTTGCAGTTACGCTACTTGCCAAAAGTATTTTACATTGCCAGTAAGATATATATTGGGATGGGGAAAGTAACGGCTAATTAAATTAAATTAATTAAATTAATGGTTACTTGCTTTCTAAGAGTGGAAGTGTTCTGGAAAAACAGTGCTGGAGAATATTGTTATTTTTATATTTATGCTGAGCTTCTTTCTTGTCTTAACTCTAATCCCACACACCGTGTCAAATTCATTTCCCAAGGTCTGTAAGGGAACATTGAGAAGAAGAAAGCATATGAGTCCATGGTACAAGCCACCTGATCTTTTGCTGACCCAGATTATAGGACTTGAAGCACCAAGCAGCACCTGCACTTCATTAAGTCTTGAGTTTTTGGAATGATTGGCATTGCTACTAGTGCAGGATTGGTGGCAAATGAAGTTATCTATCATCTGTTACTCTTCCTCATGTTTAGTATTATGATTTAATCATTCAGGTGGAGAAAAAGAATCTCTTTTCCAGTTAGGCATTCTACGGGAGCTTGAAAGTATCAGAAGGAGGGATCTACCTAACAGATGGACTTGTCTAGACTTTCAGAAATGCTTAATTTGCTTTGTTGGAGTATACAAATCCTTCCATCTTGTTAGTCACTAGCAGCATGGCATATTCTACAAGAATATTTAGTTTTGGAGGTGGCACTGAGGTCATTTACTATATATGTGGGGATAATGCATCCAGGAAAATGGGTGGAAGACCTGTTGACTTTTTCAGTGAACAGTAGGTAACTGGTAACAAAACATAAATGTTCCAGTTCATATCTCCATTCCTTCCCTTTGCTTTTTAGTTCTTTACACTTAGTATCCAGAGTGTCTTCTCAGGGCGGCAGTTTGTTCCTTCATGGGCAGGCTAGTATTGAGTGAGGTTCAGTGAGGTTGCTCTGTGGTTCAGAATTATAGTTCTGGTCTTTGACACTGATATACTTTTGCTGTAGGATTAGAGGGGAAACTTGATGCCAATTGTTGTTAGTGCACGGATCAGCAATAAGGGAGCAGATTTCTGTATGTATAGCTTGGTGTAGTGTCAGTGGCTATTTCCTATTCTCCACAGTTGATGGCTTGCGAGTTGTTCTATAGTGTATGTACATTTATTTTTAAAACTTATGTGTTAATAGCAGAAAGGCAAAAATAGGAAGAGCATATTCTCACACTGAAAAAATAAATGCAGCCTGATACCAGATTAATACATGACCAAACTGAGAAACAGATGGAGCTTGTCTTTCTAGTCCAAAAGAAAATAGTTTCCTGCCCTTTTCATCATAGGTAGGAGAAAGTGTCATAAGAATATAAAGATTGATTTGTTTTGTATTTGATATGCAACTATTGCTGGAACTCTTTCCTGATGGCTTCATAGCTTTTCTACAATCTGTTTATCTGAGTATTTGTTTTATTGGAAATCTGTTTTTGAACTTTTTACCTTGATGTTTCAGGAACCTGAGAAAACATTGATTGAAGTCATCATTGCTGAAGGAGATGCTACCCATGACTAAATCTAAAGTTTCACACTTTCCAAAAAAGACTTTGAATGTTGGTTCAGAGTGTTCAGTAAAGCCACAATACAGTTCAGCATTTCGGATGCTGCTGCTTTAAAACCACAATCTGTCAACAACAGTTCTGAACAGATTATAAGTATTGGAATACAGCTAGTCCTCAACTTATAATAGTTCATTTAGTGCCAATTCAAAGTAACGGCACTGAAAAATGTGACTTTGGACCATTTTTCACACTTACAACCATTGCAGCATCCCCATGGTCATGTTATCAAAATTCTGACACTTGACAACTGACTCATATTTATGATGTTTGCAGCATCCCAGGGTCCTGTGACCACATTTTGAGACAAGTAAAGTCAGTGGGAAAGTCAGATTCACTTAACCGTGATACTAACTTAACTGCAGTGATTCACTTAACAACAGTAGCAAGAAAAGTCATAAAATGGAGCAAAACTCACTTAACAAATGTCTCAGCAACAGAAATTTTGGACTCAAGTGTAGTTGTAAGATGAGCACTACCTGTAGTGCTAAGGGAATCACAATATTTTCCTGCCCATTGTAAATATCTGCTTTTAAGAGAGATTGAGATTTAAGAGAGATTGTATCTTAGGATTAAATGACTACTGTTTGCTTTTAGGATACTTTTGGATGGAGGGCAGGGTAGTAGTGGTATTGGTGTTGATGATGATGATGATGATGATGACGATGACATTTCTGAATTCTATGATGCAATGATAGATAGTTGTCAATAGAGGGAGTACAGTTGATAGGATTTTTTTTTCCATTGCAGAGGTTAATGTTTTGTATGTGGTTTGCTGGCCTCTGGTGGTTCATGAACAGTGCTGGAATTCTCAACTGAGCCCAAATTGGTTGCATTCCTGAGCAAATGCTCTGTTAGACATTTCAGCCTCAGCTGGGGAAGCATTACGTAAGTTATTTTATAGCAGATGAAAAATACTTCTGGAAAATGGCTTATAATAGACTTTCATTTCAATGGATGGGTGGGTAGGCGTATGTTACAGCCATGTAACTTTACATGTAAGCAAGCTGAAACCTGGAGTAGGCTATCTAAAATTGATTTCTAATTCTCTATGGAGAAAGAAAAACTTTAATCCATGAAAAGTGACCGTAAGATTTTCTTCCCGGAATTATGTTACTGTCCATTACACTATTGAGAACTTTGCTCTGCTTTTTCAGCCAAAACATTGTCAGAACAACTGATAACAGTTTTTACCACCCAATAACTGAAATTCAGAAGATGAGTCATATGGCAATCCCTTTCTTAGCTTATGTATACCTGTTCACCTTGATGACCCACGACTGTTGTGCCAAATCTGCTATGAATCATATTGTGAAGTATGCGGATGACACAGCAGTGGTGGGTCTTATCCGGAACGACAGTGAAGATGCTTATAGGGAAGAGGTGAAGGCTCTGGTGGACTGGTGCAATAAAAGTAACCTGGTTCTAAATGTTACTAAAACAAAGGAGATCATTGTAGATTTTAGAAAGAGCCAGCATGGTCATACTACACTCAGTATCAAGGATGCAGCTGTAGAAGTGGTCAACAGTATTAAGTATCCGGGGGTACAGATAACTAACAATCTGAACTGGTCTCTCCACACGTCATCCTTAATGAAGCATGCAAACCAGCACCTGCATTTACTGCGTTGGATGAGAAGAGCACATCTCTCTCCTTATGTCCTGGCCACTTTTTGAAGAGGCACAGTTGGGAGCATTTTAACAAACTGCATCCCTGTTTGGTTTGGTGGCAGCAATGCCTCAGATAGAAAGTCCATTCAGAGAGTGTTAAAGACAGCCGAGTAGATTAAGGGAGCTTCCTGTTACTCAGGATGCTGCTTATAAGCATTATGTGCTTTGGCATTGTCAGAGACCCCACACACCCACTTTGTGGTCTGTTTCTGTTGCTCCCCTCTGGGAGGAGATTTCAAAGTATTTCTAGTAGGACTACCAGATTCTGTAACAGCTTTGTTCCCTAAGCCATCCGCCTGTTAAATGCGCAAGATTCATTTTTCTCCCCATGTACATGTATACATCCGGACTAGACTGTATTGTTTCTCTTTGTCATATAATATATGTGGGTATATGCATAATTTTGTATTTATTTATTTTGTCATGTTGGTATGTAGTGTATATTGGAGGTGACCTTTTGAGAGCTGTATGCAATGAAATNNNNTTTTAATGTATGCCGATTAGTGTACATTCTCAAAGTGCAAAGTTTATTCTATTCTATTCTGTGCCATTCTCTATTGTACACAAATCACTGAACTCTTATTGTCAATGATAATCTTCTAAAAATGCTTGTTCTTCTATTTACTACATTTAAATTCAGTTGCTGGGGCTTCTCATATTTGTCTTTCCTCTTTTTTAACATATGTAAAATACACTTCTTGGCATTTGTTGGTACTAGGCCATTAAAACATACTTAATTAAAATTTGACTGGAATCAAACTTCTAGATTTCCTCAGCACAACTAATTTTCTTGGCTGCAGTACTATATATTATGGTGATTTGTATAGCCTTCTTCCAGTTTTTTTTTTTTACTTTACAAATATCTCCTATGTAGATGCTAACCTTATCTGACCCTGCTTAGTTTGAGTTTGGCAAGATTATTTAGATCAGAGTTTCTCAACGAAAGCACATCTCTTTCCTCCTGTCTTGGCCACTTCAATAACTTGAAGATTTGTGGATTTCAACCAAGCTGGCTGGGGAATTGTGGGAATTGAAATACACCCATCTTCCAAGTTTGCCAAGATTGAAAAACACTGATTTAGACGCTATATTGCTAACCTACGATTAAAAAAAATTAACTGAGCTTTGCAGAAATGCATTCTAGGTTTACTAGTCTATTGATAGGGGATTGTATTGTTACATTCCTCTTCTGCTGCTGAGTGCATTTCTGTGCTAGGACTGGAGGATGAGGTTCTCCTTTTTGGTTTGCTTGCTTTACGGGGAAGCATCAACTTTTGTAAATTTGCCTGCATCCAGTTCTTTTTTGCAATGGATACCAACTTAGTGCATAAGTACATGGCTGAAAGGGACTGATGCAGATTCATAACAGGTATCCACACATGTCATTTGGGCCCTTTCCACACACTTATTGGTTCCTTCATCAAATACAAGTCATTTTACCTTTTCTTGTATTACTGTGTCATACCATAGCATAATATAGTAATGCAACTTTGCCTGTCCTCAGGGAGTCCACCTTTTAGTATAATTGCTTTGCTTTATTGTTCAGAGTTGTAATTTATGCAGAAATGCTTGGCTGAGAAATAGTGACTTTATCATTGAATGGAAATTTGAACCTGGATCTAACAATCCTCTTAATCAGTATAGTACAATGGGACTTAAATTCCAACACCTTTGATACATTTAATCCCTAATCAGAAGTTTCTTCCTTTTAATTATGTGGATCCTTTAAGAGGTTTGTCTTCTGGAATTTAGCAATTTAGGTCATTTTCCAAAAACAGCACTTCTTTGCAAAATCCTAAGTGTGGCCTTTTTTTTTTCTTTGAAGGAATGAATAGACTTTTCTAGGAAAGGCATACTAGAAAATATCTAGAGATATTCCAATATAGGCAACTCATTCACTCTGGGGAATTGTGGTAAAAAAAAACCACCCCATAAAACTGTGACATTGCTGTGATCCTAATTCAAGATTGGGATTATTTTTATGTCCTTTATAACAGAAGGAAAGGATAAGGAATCATGATGTGATGTGTATGTAAAATATGATTATTATTTTTGAGTTTCTAAAATGTCAGGCAAACTGTATTGGGGTTTAGCTAGCTAGGCAATCAGTCCACTGTTGTTGTGCTAAGAAAGGGCTTAAATGTTTTCAAAACTGTATCAGATCATAATACTGATTGGCACATGTTCTAAAGTTTCCCTAGAATAAAACAAGGCAATATAATGTCCTCTAAATACTTGGCCCTCAGTTTAATCTGTCTAACTGGCATAACTAAGAGCAAAAGAATAGGGACATTTAAGCTCAAAACATCTGGAGAAAAAGATGCCTAACTGGGTTATCTCATCTACAATATTGGTTTTGTGTACATTCCCCATATTGTGTTTGTTGGCTTGTAGATAGATGTCCGAAGGGTAAAATCTGTTCTTAGGGAGTAAAAGGATAAAACTGCATTCAACCACTCTTTTGCCCTCCCTGCTGTTCGATGAAAAACTGTTTTGGATCTTGGGAGATGCTTCAGATTAGTGCATTCTTCTGCCCTTATTTCAATGGTTCTGGGTGCTTTTTTGCTAGATGACGGACATTTCTAAATCATAGAACTGTGCTTCTTGGGAAATGCTTCAGTTACTGATATATGCCTTTTTTCTTAAGGAAAAGGATAAGTTTATTTGGAATGTATAAATTAGATAAACAGTTGAAATGATTAACTGTCAGAAATCCAGAAGGAAAATTAACTATGAGGGAAACATTAAGTTTCCAAAACCCAGCTTTCCTGCTGTTGAAATTTTAAGATGAGAAATCAGTTTTGAGTAAGAATTGGTGGCCAAAGGGAAATATTAAACTCTTCTACTTTTGAAACATTCTTACACTTTGGGAAATAACACTAATGCATCTTATTTATATAAGCATTTTATTTAATATTGCAATTATATCTTGCGTTATTTCCAGGAATTCAAGGGAAAACTAGACTTCCTTTAATTTTTATCCTCACCACAACAATCCTGTGAGGTAGACTGACAGATAAAAATGCTGGTACAGAATCAACTAATAAATTCCTTAGACAGGTTACATTGTTCATATTTGAAGCTAGATAGTTAATGAAAACCAAAGTCCTGATTTGTAGAAAAGGTACTTTTCCAGCATGCCTTTGGGATAATCCACACATATGGGTTGAATCTGCCTTTCTGCCCAGAGACTGAGTCATCAATCTTTGCCACACCTCTTCCTGTTGGGGCAGGAAGCCCCCTAGCCCCAGTCACGACTCACTCTTGGCCCCTTAGAGACGTGGCAAACGTTGGCTCCAACAATTTCAGCAGAAAGCAGCAGTTTAAAGTGTGGATTCTCCCAAAGGTTTGCAAAAAGCCCTAAAGCATCCAAAACATTGTAAACAGGCAGCAATTGGTTATCCTGCCTGCTCTGTTTTTTCGCCGCGATCACCTCCAGCGTGTCATTTCAATCCCAGGCTTAACCAGGTAGCTCCGGAGCAGCCACTTTCGCTTTTGCAACCTCCAGCTGATTTTCGGGGCCGGCGGCATGCCATTTTGGCCATGTGGTGAGTTGTGCAGGCTATCCAAGAGACTGGTAGGGCCGCCACTGTCACAGCCCAGGGAAGGCTTCCTTAATTCCCTTTGGAGCAGCAGGATTGGAGGATCGAGAAAGCTCTCCTCCCAGCAATCTGGGCAATTGCAGCATGGAGCCCACGAGTGCTAAACGATCCAAGCAGAGTCCCAGGAAGGCCAGATATGCAAGTAAAGAGGCTGCTAACAAGATAAAGGCAAAGGCTCTTTATTCCAGAAAGCCCACAAGAGCAGAGGAAAGAAGGCAAAAAGCATNAAAGGCAAAGGCTCTTTATTCCAGAAAGCCCACAAGAGCAGAGGAAAGAAGGCAAAAAGCATGGAAAAGCAGTTCTCCAGAGCTCAGAAGCAAGCTGGCCAGGAGAGGTATTCCCCCTCCCCCCAGCCAAGGCTGTTAGTTCCTCCCCTCAGTAGCCATTAGCACAGGGCTTGCCTGCAGTTTCCGGTGCTTGGTCACCAGAGGGAGATAGGGAACAGGAATTTATTCCTCCTGCTGAGGAAATCCAAATTCAAAGATATCGTTTTGATTGCATGCTTCCTCGTCCTGCAGAATTGCAGACCAGAGACAGTACTGGATCACCTGAGGCCACCTTTACTCCAACTGCAGCGGGGATGCGCTCAGCAAAAACAGTGGCTCCAGAATTATCAGAAGATCTTAAGGCCCTTATTGCTCAGGCCATTTCTCATGGGGTAGCCTCCTCCCTGATCTGATCCTCAGCCATTGGAGTCAGTGCAATATCAGGCCTCCATGGGTTCCTCCAGGCACCAGAGAGAGGCCTCTCCAGCCTACTCCATCAGAAGCAGGACATCTAGGATGGAGGAGGAGGTTCAGAGAGAACAGGGGTTCTCAGAAGATGAGGACCTATCACCTGATCTACCCCCCTTCACAGGTCTGTTTAGTCCGGGGCTGTTTAAATCCCTCCTCCACAAGGCTAGGACCACTGCCCAAATTGATCCTCCACCCACTATACCAACTGCTTTAGCAGACACTCAGGGGCCTAACAGCAGGGTTTTTTCTGAACCTACAATTCTCCTTCCTTGTCCCAAGTTATTTTTGGATGTAGTTCAGAGGCAATGGGCACAGCCAGGATCCTTCCCCACTCTGGGGGGGTAATGATAATTTTTTTTTCAATATGGCTCCTCTGAGTCACTTCAACTTCCCCCTCTAGATGAACCTTTGGTGTCCTTGGTCTCTCCCTCTGCAATTTCAGGTGACATAGCAGAGGCCCTTAAGACAGAGGACAAAAAGGCGGGACAAAATTTCCGCAAGAAACACCAGGCCAACGCCTGAGTGGTTAAAGCAGCTGCAGCCACCTCCTTCTTAACTAGGACGTCCCTCTTCTGGCTCTGCCAATTACAGGCTAGGAATCCCCCTGAGGAAATCAGAATGCATCAGGACGTCAACAAACTAGTGGCGGCTGCCGAATTTGCGGCCGACTCCTCCCTGCATGCAGCCCAATTTTCCACCACAGCCCTGGCCTCCAACATCACTTCTCATCTGCTGTGGCCACGACAGTGGCAAGCAGATGTTAGAACCAAATGAAAAATGGCCTCTGCTCCCTATACGGGTTCAAATTGGCACAAATTGGATGTTCGGAGGGCTCTTCGCAGGTACATCAAAAGTATATCAATGTTTTGTAAAACCGAAGCCCTGTTCGTCTTGTTTCAGCCGTCTTCAATGGGCACTAAAGTCTCTTCTTCAACTACAGGCCACTGGATCAGGGCTTGTATAGCCAAGGCCTACGAGACCCAGGCCCTTCCAACACCCAGACGGGTAACAGCTCACTTGACCAGAAGTGTAGCTACCACAGCTGCCTGGGCAACGCAAGCCTCACTTCAGGACATATGCAGGGCAGCTACATGGTCTTCCCCATCTCCATTCGTAAAGCACTACAGATTGGACACATACACCTCAGCAGAGGCAGCCTTCGGCAGAAGAATGCTACAGCAAGTGCATACAGACGGGAGTGCACAGGACCAGACTTCTTCCTGCCCATAGGGACTGCCAGCTTTGGTATGTCCCATATGTCCCAAAGGCATGCTGGAGAATAGGTGTTG
>AZIM01002118.1:205451-251657 GCA_000516915.1 Ophiophagus hannah | reverse complement strand
TGATGACTCAGTCTCTGGGCAGAAAGGCAGATTCAACCCATATGTGTGGATTATCCCAAGGCATGCTGAGAAACTGCGTTCAGGTAAGCCAATGCCTATTCTAGTTCATTTGAAAACAGAGCTTGAATTCAACTGCTGGCTTCAAAGTAGCTATTCTACTTCGGAAGTAGAATTGAAATAACAAGACAGATTCCAATAGAATAAATGTTTACCATGAGATAAATATATCCATGCACTTCATTTATTTATTTAACAGTACAATACTTAGAAGATGCTGCAATCCATAAGAACTTTGGGTGGCATGCAGTAATTCAAACTATAAGCAGAGACAAAACAATTAAAGTAATAATGATACTCAATTAACTATGATGATCATGCAAACAAAGCTAAGGACCCAAATCTTCCTGGAATTGTACCAATTTAACTTTGATAAAGCAAGGAGAGTTGGGTTGCTGGTACTTCTTGAGGTGAGAAGTAGAGAAATCCTCCATATTAAATGTTAAATTGAATTGATTACTTTTTCCTCTTTTGTACACTATTTTTTCTTTTTTTGTGGTTGTTAGGGGTGAAAATAAGTTTTTGTTTCATTTTGTTTGTTTGTTTCGTTGTTTGTATTTTATTTTTATGATAAAGCAATAAATAATATTTTAAAAAGAAGTGGAGGAATCCACTGTCAACAGAAAGCCTGTTGTTTGCAGTATACGCCTTGAACTAGGGCCCCCCAACATGTGGGCCATGGCCCACTAGTGGGCCGTGAGGGGTTTGCAACCAGGCCGCGGAAACGGCTGGCAAGCATACATGCATCCTCACTTGCATAAACAGGTGAGCACGTGCACGCACACTCCCTTTGTGTGAGTGGCAGTCACAAATGCACACTACTTGCACAAATGGAGCTGTGTACGTGGACTTGCCATCCGCTCGCATGGAACCATCTCCTCCCCACCCCGCCAGTCCACAAAGCCAGAAACATTGAGGAACTCTACCTTAAACCATAAACAAAGTACAAGAACTTTGAACTAGGTGGATTCATCTTTTATCTAGAAATAGCTAAAGGAAGTTTGAGCCTTGTGCATAAACTGTGAGTCATTAGTTTATAACCTGCTTGGGATTTTCCCTGTGTTAATTTTATGCAGATCTCCGCAAAATAAGCTTACATTTCTGTTTTTCTTTTACTGCTATTACATCAGTGACTTTACCCCTGTAGAGTATTACTTTTTGTTGAAACAGTTCCGGGATGGGAAACCAGATTTTTCTACTTTTACTCATATGAACCTTTTTTTTTAGAAAATGGTTTACAATGAAGATTCTAATTGAGAACGAGAAAAAAGAATGTAACCTCTGCCAGACAGCATCTTGGAGTTTAGCAAGCGTTAAGCACAAAGTGTCCACAGCCCATTTGTCAATCCAGCTATTATGTAGCACATTCATATTTGCAAAGAATTCTGCCCATGAAGTCCAACCGGATTCTTTGGAAGAGGCCCAGGATAAACTAATTCAGGAGCCCCCCCCCCTGGTGTCTGAAAGTGTCCTCAGATATCAAATTTATATCAATCACAGGAAGTCTTGGCAGTGAAACCAAGTCACTTTTTCCCCTCACATCTGGAAGTAAATTTTTTTCTGCTTTAAAGGTCACAGGCATCATGGGTAGGGCATGGATTGAGGGCCATAGAAAACATGGGAAAGGAAGAATAAAACTAGATTTCCACCTTTTTAGAAACAGTTATTTTTAAATGGCCTGGAACGCAGCCAAACTACACAACCCTCTTTCTTTCTTACTCCCTCCTCCTCCCTTCCCAGTTTACATTTGTTGCTGAATGAAATGTGACTACAAGATTATTATTTTTTTGTGCGCTCGATCTCTTCTTGGAATTTACGAGTACTTTTGTTTGCTGAGAACAATATTTTTACAACAAGATGGATTCAGAAATACGTTGTGTCCCATGCTGTTTGTAATTTAGGGTTTGTGCTGTTTTTCAACTTTCACAATCTTTTAAGTACCTCACATATTGTATTACTCAGGGAACTTTTCTTCTAAAGTGACTGATAGGGGGTGTGAGTGTGTGTGTGTGTGTGTTTCTGTGTGTTAATGGATGCTTGTGGCTTTTCTTTCCTGCATGACTTGAAATCTTAAGCATTTAACTTAAAGAAATGAGGAAACACTTCATCTTCCAGTCTTTCCTCCAGCCCTTCAAACAAGAGCTTGGGGAAAGGTTGTAAAAACAGAACCTTTTGCATTTGATCTACAGGTATTTCTTACATTAGACAAGGGAAGTTGTGTGCTGAAAGCTACAAAATCTCTGAAGCCTGTCTTGAAAACCAGTTCCATATGAATGGGAATCAAAATTGGCATGAGGTTAATATGTGCCTGTAGAAAAAGGGGATTGTAGAACATTAGGATGAAGAGAGGGGTGTGTTTTGATGGCCCAGTTTTAGTGGTGAATAAGTGCAGTTTTAATTGTTATTATGTAAATCTGATTTATTTTGATATAATCTGAGATATGTAATAGTTTCATTTGTAGACTGACAATTATATCAAAATAAAGCAAATATTGGCCAACTGTAATATAGAAAAATTAATTTCAGCCTTTGACCCTAAACACTTTGTATTAACACAAATATATTTTGGAGGATTTTTTTTTAGGGGTGGGGTGTTAAAGCAGTGTCAATCCCAACTGTTACTGTACCTCCAAATTTTATAAGATTACAATATGAATAATGAAAAACTATGTCTGAAAAATCAGTTCTAGATATTTAAAAGATCAGTTCTAGGTATGAATTCTAGGTATTGAAATTATTCCAATTTAGATAGATGTCTATCTCATACATAACTCTGAGAAGCTTAAAAACAGACAAATACAAATATAGTAAACAAAAATGCAACAATTTAATAACAAGGAAAAAATGTAGAAAGCATATTATAAGTACAAAAATATATAACATTCACAGTAGAGGTAAAAGCTTTCTATCCATCAAAACATACAAGACATTGCACTAGTTCTACGACAATTGTGGTTCTCCATGGCTGTTGGCATAACTGTATTTTTAAGGCCTTGAAAAAGGCCAACAGAGTCAGGGCCAAGCTGACTACTAGATTGATGATGTTTCTATCAGGTGAATGCCACACCAGAAAGGGCTTTCCTCTTGGACCCTGCTATCAGGCAACACTTCCTACCTGACAGGACCTATAGTATACCTCTCCTGCCAAACTTGTTTTAATAAATAATAATAATAAATAATAATAAATTAATTAGTTTTACAAGGTATAGGCAATTTTTTTTTGATAGGTCATACTTCTGAACATTTCCAGCACATCTAGCCAGTATCTTTATTTCCCTGCCAAAAGGAACCCTAGTCATAATTTTCTTAGCTAATTTAAGATGAGAGATGTAGTCACCAGAGGATAGGTTGAGTATGTATGGTTCAAGTTCAGAAGCTATTGACTGACTATTAATATAAAGTTGTGGTAGTTCTACAATGGTTCTACTTTTTTTCCTATTCTGCCAGGAAGTAGATAGTCTTTGGTTAAACGGTCTTATTTTTCTAGAGTAGTGTTTAGGTGTACAACAGGCAATGATTCATGGCTATAAAGGCATGGTTGTTTGTAAAGTTGATCCAAAGGATGCTTAGTTAAATTCATTACTGACCAACAACCATTTTACTTTTTCCAGAAAGGGAACCCAGCCAACAGTTTAGCTAAGCATTTAATCTCCAGGAACCCCCTTATATCATATATATTATTTACTCTTTAGATTCAGATTCTAGAGTTGCTACTGGTGCATCAGTTGCAACTGATAAAACTTTTGCTACTGATGGTAGAAAGCAGCTAGGAATAGTAGGCCTGACTGTAGAAAAATACCTTTCTGTAAACCTGCCTGTTCAAGAAAGCATTATTTTGCTCCACATAGACACTTTTTAAAAATAATTTCCTCTACTTTGACTGAGTTCAACTTTTGTTGTCTCTTATTAACGAATGCCAGTAAGAACTTAAAGAACCAGAGTTTAGCTTCACCAATTTCCCTAAACAATTTAACAGAAATTGGGCAATGGTTTGTGAAAGCAAGTGTATCAGTAATGTATGAAATTCAGTCAAGTCTGTAAAATCAGTTTAGCTCAAGGCAATCTATGACCCAGTATCTAATCTGATTGAAAGAGAGCTATCTTCTGCTGCCTAAATGATAGAAGGAGGAATGGGAGATCGGGAGCTGGCCTGTGGTTATCAAGATCATCTACACACATACGGAAATTTTGTTTTCTTCAAAAATGTAACTTCACTTTTTTTGAAAACAGATTAATAGTCCCTACATTCAGATGCAGTCACTTGAAAAAATAGGCAAGGACTAAGGAGAACGTATGTGATCGTCCATACCTATCCATATATATCCATAAATATAATCTCTGCCTAAAGTATGATGCAAACTTTGTATTATACATCCGTTATTTCATTTACCAAGAAATGAATAGGAATATTTTACGTTGGATGGCAGTAGCCAGGAAATTATCTGGTTTGTTTTATCACAAGTTATCTCTTTAGAAAATCTTATCTTTCCATCACAGGAGTTTCTTATTCTTAGAATTAGGGCATTGAGTACATGACTGTTTGAATGTAAATTAAAAAAAATATTCCTAATATTAGGATGATTTAAGAGCACATATCAGAAAAATTTCAATAAGAAGAATATAAATATACCTGTTCCTAGCCCTACCTAGAGCAGCAATTTATGTCGTATTTCAAATCCACCAGCTGCAATGTGAGCCTTATTTTGAAATTCTTGTGAAACAGTTGTGAGTCAACCATATTGTTAGCTTTCCCATCTATTTAGCTGTTATATCCTATGGAGATTAATCTGTTTTCCTATGCATGTTTGAAAAAAAAAAAACTAAAAGTATGTTTATTAGACAAATTTTCCCTTTAGGGATCTCTGGAGAAATAGAAAGAAGAAGCCATTTTTATGTGGCCTTTCATATAGTTGATACAAAAATTCTTACAGATAAGATGTTGCATACAAAGATGATTAACAGTTCTTCTGTAAAGGAGTGGTTCTTTGGATTTTGCCATACTGTTCAACCTTACTCATACTATATTCATGCTATTACAATGCTGTACTCTTTTTCCCCGCTTCTGTAATTGGACAGGAATCTGCTAAGAAGAAACACAAGTCTTCTTTTTCACAATGCAGTGGTTTTAAAAGAACACATTTCTCACCTGATTCCACTCAAGATAGGGGGTAGTTTTATGGGGGTTATGATAGAAAGCAAGTAGCTGTGCCTGGAGCTGCTACTGCCTTCTTCAGCAGCTCAGTTTCTCTTAATTTTAACCAAAAGCCATTTTTAACTGGACTGTTTCCAAATCTCATGTAACCCCTTATCTCTGATCTATATTCTGGAAGGTTAATGGGATAGTAAAACCTTCTTAAAGATAGATAAATGTGTTCCAGTTTCCTCAGGGTAGTTCTCTACTAAAGACATTTTCTTTCCCACCCTGCCGAGGTATCTCATTAAGCTCCCCACTAGTGTCATTATTAAGTTTTCATGTGTTTTTCTGCTTTGATGCTAATCTTTGTGCTTGCATTTTATTCTGTTCTGTACAGCACCAATGTGGTTATGAATTATTCTGAAATTGAGTCTAAGGTTCGAGAAGCAACCAATGATGATCCATGGGGACCTTCAGGGCAACTCATGGGGGAGATTGCCAAGTAAGTAATTTGATTCAGCTCCGTTGAAAGATACATCTTTAAGTATATATACCACTGCTGCTTCATCACTCCTGAAGGATATAAATAAATTAGGGAGAGAAGTGTATTAATGATGGAAAAGAATGATCACAACCAACTACTTTTAAATACAGGTTGTCCTCGTTTAATGACCATTTGTAGTTACAGTGGTGATAAAAAAG
The DNA here is from genome assembly GCA_000516915.1 of Ophiophagus hannah. NCBI lineage: Eukaryota > Metazoa > Chordata > Lepidosauria > Squamata > Elapidae > Ophiophagus > Ophiophagus hannah. Next base: position 245,764 of record AZIM01002118.1, on the reverse strand, counting down.
TAATTTTGTGACCGGTCCTCACATTTAAGCCCTTCGCAGGACTGTAAAGCCAGTGAAGATTATAAGCATGGTTCCCTTTCACTTAGTGACCATTTTGTTTAAATGGCCAGTCCCAATTGTGATAACTAAATGAGAACTACCTGTGTTCCTTTGATCAAGTAACACGTAATGTTTCTTTTGGATATCTTGTAATGCATTTTTCAAATATAAATATTGGAGCTCCTTCACAACCATGTTTTCCCACAAAGAGCACATGAATGTCATGTTGGACTAAAATACTAAAGGTGTCATTTATTTTTATTTTTTCATTGTTGCCAATGGAAAGACATTGGCATTGCTAATTCTGTATATGAAATACTTCTGTATAAATGGTCCACAGCTCTTAATTGCTGATGGGAGGCTTAACTCAGAGCAAGTCTGCCACCTGCTGTCCAATGCAAGTTCTGACATAAAGTAACACTTGATAATTCTTCTTCCTTGTTCTTCCTCATTTTCACCTTTTTCTTTTCTAGGGCTACTTTTATGTACGAACAGTTTCCAGAACTTATGAACATGCTTTGGACACGAATGTTAAAAGACAATAAAAAGAACTGGAGGAGAGTTTATAAGGTATGTATAGTAGTGACTTTTTGCATTCGTTTATTAAAACCTTAATTTTAGTGTAAACTTAGATTGCTGAAAAACACATCTGAATGTTTTAATTTTACCACAGTGTCCTCTGGCAATTAACTCAGTTTTGTGCGTTCATTAACATAATATCCATGCTAAACTTCACAGGTTTCCAGATCCTCTGTGTGCAATTAGTAGAACTTGATTTTAATCAAGTTAATTCTTTTTCAGTACACATTTTTAAGAAACTGGTCTGCTTTGAAAACCAAGGGATTTTTGGGAGGAGGGAGCTATTGTTGTTTTTATAAAAAGGTTCTTAAATTGAATTCCTTCTAGCAATTTTGACTTTTATTGCTTAATAAAAACCAAATAAGGGGTCCTCCGTAACTTGATCTTCTAAATCCCTCCTAGCAGTCCAATATTGAGAGACCCAATTTTAAATATTTGTTCAGAATGTTCGTTTAAAAAACTCAATTTGAAGTTGTTAAAGGAACATTTGACATTTATTTCTGATACCTCTTATATATTCTGTTTTCTCCCTCTCAATGCACAGGCATTTATTACATTTTATATATTTTTTCTTTCATCTTACTGGGCATAGAACCAGTTGATTATCTTTTGTTTTATTCCCGTTCTTGGCTCAATTCAGTTTTATTTCTTCTACACTTGCTCTTCCACTATACTTTCAGTGAAATTCAGGTATGCGTAATGCCATATTTTCACAGTATCTTGCAGCACTAAAAGGCTTTAAATTTAAAATCTATACAGTCCACACAATTCTGAAGCTGTTAACTTTTTAAAAATAGGAACTTGATGCCTGTTTGTATTGTGATTATTTGCTTTAAATATACATACATACTACATACATATGTACGTACGTACGTACATAAGTTTTAATGCTGTTATGCATTTTCTTCAATATTAAGACTACATAGAATGATCTATTTACTTTCAGTTACAATTTATAGACCTGTTTCTGCTGATGGTGAATGACTTCTATGCATGGGGCGGGGGGGTGGAGGTGTTTCCATTTTGTTTCCTTGGTTTTAGTTTTTCAAAAAGAGGCAAATTCTGGAAGCTGCAGGAAGTTTAGAGAATTAACATACTTTAAAAACTTATTTTTGTTTTGAAGTTTGCTTACATTTATCTGAAAATACTGAATTTTATACATCAACACATTTCCTGCAGAAAACAGCATAGAAAAATTGCTGTAAAATTGCTTTTAAATGGAAAAACACTGGGGAATAAAGTAATTGCAAAAAAGAGACACAAAAGAAAATTGTTTCAGTCTTTAAAGTTCAGAACGTTTTTCCCCAAATTGCCTTAACTGCAATTTTTCTCCTAGGGAAAAAAAAAAAAATCATTCTTCAGGCAAATATCGTATGAATTAATGTTCTCCATTTATTCTTCTGTCTTAGTGCAAAACACAGATTTACATCTACAGAGTATTGCTAGTAGTTCTGTAACATTTTTAAGTTGGCTCATTTTTACCAGAATGAATCCTGCTTTTCTTTCTAATTTATTGCACGTTTAAGCTTTCCTTTTCATTGCAGTTTAAAATACTGATGGCATTTTTCATGCAGTCATAAGGTGCTTTGTATTTTTATAGTCTCTGCTGCTGCTATCTTACCTCATAAGGAATGGATCAGAGCGTGTTGTTACAAGTGCCAGAGAACACATTTATGATTTGCGATCCCTGGAAAATTACCACTTTGTAGGTGAGCGATAGAAGAATCTTATAAGCAAATTAAAGCAGTTGTTGGAGTTGTCAGTCACCTGAACCAGCTTAGAAGCTTCCCTGCTCTAATTAGAATGTGACTGTTGCCGGTTGTGTGAAGAGTGCAGAATCCAAGACGTGGGGCCCTAGAGTATTAATTAGTGAAGACAAGAACTTGCAGAAAAGACCAGCTAATAACAACAGAACCAACACAACATGAGTGTTTGGGTTTATATTAAAATATGCACTAGAGACTTGTTCCCTGTGGTGTATATAAAGGAATAGCTTTAATCATCTGGGAAGAAAGGTTAGAGCTCCAAAACATACACATCTGTTTGAAGCTAGGGATTTTTTCCCCACCTACCAAATAATATTTACAGTGCTCAGACAGCAAGGCCAGTGTTTTTTCTGAATAAAAAAGAGGCTTTGAGAGGTGGAGCAAATTTTAGTGTGTAGTGCACTTCAGCTGATAAGATTTTTAAAATACAGATTTGAAGCAAGATAGAAAGCTAGCAGTTAGCATTTTTTAAAAACCTGCTTCATTTTTTTTTTCCTTTTCAAATACCCCGCCCCTTCCTAAAGACTTGAGAAGCAGAGTTGTTTTCAGTGGGTTAAAACTGACAGGAAATGTGTTTTTAAGCATCATATTTCATTTTTTTAAGTGAGCTTTTTAGTAGTTCAGTGTAGGTTAGAAAACTGTAGAAACTAAAATTGTGCTCTAATATTGTCACTTTAGGTTAAGATGAAATATTATTTATAAAATTAATTATAAAGAGTATAACTTATATTCAGTAAATAAAATTGCTTTAGAATACATAACCTTAGCAGTTCATGAGTTCATTTTATATAGAGATTTTTCCAAATGCTTCAGGCTAAAGTTTGTTCCCAATTTCTTTTTGTATGCTCCTTTTTTCAGATGAGAATGGCAAGGACCAAGGTATAAATATACGCCAGAAAGTGAAAGAAATGGTAGAATTTGCCCAGGATGATGACAGACTTCGTGAAGAAAGGAAAAAGGCAAAGAAAAACAAAGATAAATATGTTGGGGTTTCTTCAGACAGTGTTGGAGGATTCAGATACAGTAAGTCCAGCCTGGAGAGGACAGGTGGTGGCTTTAGTGACATACAATGGTATTTAAAAGTTAGTGAACTCTTTTGTATTTTCAGTATTTCTGCATAAATATGATCTGAAACCTGATCTGTTCACATATAAGTCCTAAAAGTAGAACTTAATTAAACAAATGAATCAAAAATCTTATACTTGTTCATTGATTTATTGAAGAAATGATGCAAAGCTGCATATTTGTGTGACAAAAAATAACTATGAAATACAGGTGAAACAGACACATAGTGCATGGACACATACACACTTAAACAAATCATAATTTGAATGAAGTTAATTTGATATACTGTACTTAAACTACTGTATCTCGGGTGGAACAAGTAATCCTCGGTTAGTGATGGTAATTGGAACTGGGAGCTCATAAAGCGTAACATCACATGACCATTCCATCTTACAATAGCAGTTCCAGTTGCTTTCATTAGGCAAACCCCACAAGGTCCATTGATGGAACATCACATGATCACCATTTGTAATCTCCTGCCAGCTTCCCCATTGACTTTTTTTGTAGAAGCCAGCAGTGAAAGTTGCAAATGGTGATCACGTGACTGCAGGACTTTCTGACATTGTAATTCAGACCCAGTTGCCAAGTGCCTGAATTGTGGTCACCTGACTGCTGGGATGCTTCAATGGCTGCAACTACAAGGACTAATCCTAAATCTCCTCAGCACCATGTGAGTGGTCACTGAACAGGGATTACCTATCTAGGAAAGGAACTCTCACATTTTTGAAGATTTATTATCTATATTGAAATAATCATTTTTTTTCATGATGGCTTGGTTTATGTGAAGAGGAATAAAACCATGTAGTTTCTCCCTTGTAAGACTGATATGTCAGGTAATGGTAATGGGTTGCTCTTGTCCTAGCTGATTGGACTGAGTCTGTCAAAAGGCTGATTAGCCTAGCTCCGCCCACTGTGGATGGCTCCTCCCAGTTTTCAACTCAGTCCTCAGTCAGGACGGACGCAATCGATTGCCTCTCCTGTGCTTGTGTGCAAACAAGTATTGATGATTTGAAATAATGTTTTTGATGAATCCACTTGGTGATCTTGAGAGAAACGGAACTATAATTGGCCATATTCTGTGAACTATACTCAGTTCATCTGGAGGTCACAGATGAAGAAAGTTACCATAGGCAAAAATTATTGAAACAACTCCTTCATTGGCCAGTTCTTGTACTGTCATAAAGTGGCTGCCATCAAAGTTGGAGCTAGTAAAAAAAACACAAAGACATGAACACAGTCATTGAAGAGATGATATTGCTTTTTAAGCAGATGATATTGCTTTTTAATGCCACATTTAGCTCCTGCTGCAGTTGTCCATACATAAACCATTCCATGTATAGTACAGCTGGTTTTGATGGTCCATGACCAAACTAAAATGCACTTGTTTCAGATATTTGTAGAATAAAATGTGATAGAATAAGTAGACATGTCCAGTAGAGATATCATTGTTCCAAGCAGGAGTGGGAAAAGTGAGGAAAAAATGAGGCTGAGGGGCTTCCTTTGGGACAGTGGCTGTTGACACTGCTGAGGAGAAGAGAGGAGAGGGAAAAGAGAAGATTGGAAGACCGGAGGCCACTAAAAAATGTCACCCTAGGAGGCTCTTCCAGATTGTCTTGCTTTCCTCAGCCCATAAACTGCTTCAAAAGCCCTCCAAACTTCATTTCATCCTAAACCTGGAGCAACCAAGCTGGGGGGGTGGGCAGGAGGAGGGTTAGTTGGCTGTTTCAGCAGTCCATGAATAATCCAAAACTATTTGTCAGAATTTCTAAAATCCAATCGTTTGTTTCAAGGTTGCAGCAGTTTTGTATATGCTCCTATTCTATTCTTTCCTATCCTGTCTTTTTTTCTGGATATGGAAGCATATTTTCTTACAAAGCACTCAGCTACTGTCACCAACAGATTTTTTTTCCCAAAAATGTCTGTGAGAGAGACCCAGAGGCAGTCTTATAACTCAAGATGGCACATGGTGCTTTGCAGAGGGCCAGCTTCTCATGTAAAAGACTCTAAAAAGAAAGTTAAACAGAAATGGAGGCAAGGGACAAGGGATAGGATAGTGGTCATATTGTCTCCATGGATGTTGTGTATCTTATCTGTGATCATGTGGTGCGATGTATAAATGGAGCTGTGTGAGCAGAGGAGGGGACTTGATAATTTCAGATTGGGAAAACTAACCTGCCATGAGCTAATGGAAGTGGGCAGAGAGTAATTTTCAAATGTAAGTAATGTATGAGTTCGTATTTTATTACTCTTAGCACATGTGCTATGGTATAACAGGGCTAGGTGCTTGTTCATGAATATAAAACAAAGTGATATTGCACATAATCTAGTATCAGTAGGTACACCTCCGCAATTATAACTGAAATTCTTTGGGCCACTGTTGGATGGATTGTCCCCAAAAGAAATTAAATGAGAAGCTACTCTGCGTTATTGTGATACAAATGACATAATTTTAATATGAGAAATAATCTGTATTTGGCCAGTATTTTTTTTTCAAATTAAAAGAATTTGGCAAACAAAATCACAATTTTGAGAATTTTAAATAAATCTGCAAGGGATTATATTCAGCTTTAAATCTTCCCTCTTGGCTACCTAAACTATATGGAAATTAAACCTAACCACTTAAAACTGTATTTAAAAATAACTGAGGAAAACTGGCACCTTCTATTACAATTCACAGCCAGTTGGCTCTCTTGCAAAGCAAATTTTGTTTATGTAGCTATTGGGGGAAAGGGGTGGGGTGAGGGTGGGAGAATGGGGAAATTAAAAACTCCTAACTAGCACATAAGGGGATAATGTGCTGCATCGTCATTAAAGACTTTGAAGAGAATTTAAAATTGTTAACTGAGGCTAGAAATATTGCCGTCTTGCAGGGTTTGGTATGAGACCCCCATGACAGCCTGGTTAAAAGTGTACTAATGAACATTTATTATATTTGGACTTTATTTGTCATACATGCTTTATATGAGCCTCATTTTGTTGGGCAGAAAGATGCCTTTCTACTTGCTTTTATAGTGTTTAACTTAGCATATTTGTCAGCACTAACATCTTTTAACTGTATTTTCTGGCAATAGAACATTATTATGAGCAATAGTAATATAATAATATATTATAATAAATAATAATATGTTAATTCAGCTCTGTAAAAATGCTTAACATTTTTCTGTTGTTATTTTTAACTCAGATTTAAGTTCCATCATGAGTAAAACTGCTAGAAGTAGTAGTATTTTAGGCTTAATCGTTTTTTTTCTTTTCTTTCGTTCTTTAACTGTTCACATTATGTAGGTGAAAGATATGATGCTGAGCCTAAGTCAAAATGGGATGAGGAATGGGATAAAAACAAAGGTGGATTTCCTTTCAGCGATAAATTAGGCGAGCTGAGTGATAAAATTGGGAGCACAATTGATGACACCATCAGCAAATTTCGAAGGAAAGACAGGGAAGATTCTCCAGAGAGATGCAGGTATTTCTGGCATCAGTCTTCTTTTTATGTAGTTCTTGTAATAGTTCTTTTAATGAGCTTTTAAATATTTGTTTACTGAAAAATTACATTGTCTGTGTCAAGCATCTTCTTCAAAGTGGTTCATAATCTAGTGTTTTAATATGAAATATGTTAGTTTTCTTGGCAGCAATATGGAAGCAATTTGTAATTTTCTTTTTCTAGGTTCTAGGTTCACTTTCCCAATTTATCCTACAACCTGAATATTTTCCGGAACTCTGTTCAACTTACACCTATTGTTCAGCAACCATTCAAAATTACACCGGCGCTGAACGAATGGTGGTTATGACTGATCCTCAGAGTTCTGACCATCCCCATACCCCCTCAATCAGGTGGCCACAAACTGGGTGCCTCACAATCACATGATCCCTATTTGCAGAAAATCAGTGGGGAATCCAGCAAAGATCGCAAGCTCCTGGGGTAAATCTTCCTCACTTGCACACCAGCTCCCAGCTCCTCTGTGCTCCCACCGCACTGATCACACATGCATGTTCTCTGAGCCTTTCCCACCATTTGTATACCCTGTAATCCTCTGGGAGCTTCACTGCATCACCCTCACGTGTCCTGCCAACCCTCAAAAAACCTCACACATACTCTCACCATGCTTCCCTTGTAGTCCCCTGTACTCTCACTATGCTTCCCTCATACCCCTATCCCCTTCCAATCCTTGCTCCCCTCCCTTGCATCCTCAGGTGCCTGCTTGCACCCTGAACCTAGTATGTGCCAAGTCTGATGATACTGAGAAATATTGAAGTGCTTCCTTCTGTGGTCTCTGTTATTGCCTTACCTTTATTGTAAAATATATACATGTTCCAGAATATAGGTAATCTTTCTGTGTTCAGTATGTATTACAGCGGTCTTTTCCTTTTTTATGAATTCTACAAGTAAGCATATCTTGTGATTTTAGGGCAACTCTTAAGCATAAGTTCTCTTTATGGTGGTTAATTTGATCTTCCAAGGCCCCGACAACCTGTCACACTAGATGGAGCAATTGTACTTCCGTCATTCCTGATTGACACCAGCCAACTTTTAGCCCCAGACTGTGCTTCAATGTATACTGTTTCAGGCAGTCAGCCTTGCCTCTCTATTAAAAAAAATACCTTCATAGGACAGGGCATGAAAACAAAACAAAAGCCTGTAGCCTAATATTGCATGAGTTGGTTCTGCTTCTTCTGTCTTCTTGATATGTCCAGATCTGTAATGATTCACCTTGCAGCTCAGGATGTGTCAGGGTTTATCCTTATGTGCTCAATTGAAAACTACTTTATAGTAGTCATATGGAAGGTGAGGTGATACCAAAATATATCCATACAACTGCTTCCTCAGTTTGCATAGGACTTGATCTGGCTACACCACAAAATCAACATGTAAAGAATGATGAGCAGACATGGTTTTTGTGCATTGGACTTCTGTAAGTTAGTCCATTTGATTTGAAAATTGTTTTCTGTGATGCACCAGTTCGCCCAGTTGAAGGTTACAAGGTATCAAACAGCCCTAAAAAGTTTTAGTAGTTTTATAGATACAAAGTTCTTTCCTGGAACAAAGTAAATTCTATTTTGTCTTAGTATTGCTGTTGCTATTCTTTAGTATTAGTATTATATTATCTATGAATATATAATATGTAATATGTTTAAAAATATAGTATATTAGTATTCTTAGCATTTCTAAACATTGGTAAGCACAAACAGATTCAAGTGTAAGGGTTCACTGATTCGTCGATACACTGCAGTCTCGCTTCTATTAAAGCCTGCTCCAAATTTGACTACTCTCTCTAACTTTGCCTAATATTAGTGATAATATTTACTAATATTAAACTTTTTCCTAAAATAGTTTTTGGTGAAATTTGTTTGTAATATTTTCCACTACTAAGCTGTAGCATATATTTTTAAAATAGCACTTGTCCCAAAATGTATTCCAGGTAGTACATATTATAATGAAAAAAACTCTAATTCATGAGGTGTATGCAGAACTTTACTCTTTTTACTTCAGCAAAAAGAATTTGTGTGCTTTAGTGGCTTGGTATATTCTAACCATAGCATTTATAAAATTGAGTTGTCCAGCATTTCTTCTAGTGTCTTTCAGATTTTGTCTTAATCCTGTTTAGCTCCAATGATTAAAGTTTATGGGAATTATATCATTACAGGGCCTATCCTGTAACTTGCCCTACATCTGGAATGTTCCTTACCTGACAGTTGGGTTTTGGGTGTTAAGTCTAAGTTTGATCAAGTTGAATAGTGATTTCAGGGTAGTTTTGCTGATTATTTTCACTTCCTTTCTATATTCCATGTTGATGTTTTATTTGGTATATTTTCAAATGGCTTGTTTTATGATTATCTGTTTTAACACTTCTTAGTGAGCAGCTTTGGAAATGCTTCTCACATTTAAAAGTAGGATATGAGTGAATGAACAAATAGAATAATTGTGTTGCAGTGCAACAGCACAGCTATAATGTGACTTGAACTTTTCCTATATTTTAGTAAGGGCTTCTTTCTTTCAGAATAGTTAAAGAATCTTTGGTGTATTTATTCTTATTTTATTTGGTTGGTGCTCTTAGACCCTCATATTATTTTTCCTCTGTAATCTGTGTTGGAAAGTGCTAGGAATTATGATCACTGATTTTAATGAATTAAACTAGCTTTGATGGCAAACAGCTAATATACAGAGATACAATGGGGAAACATAGCTAAATAATAATAATAATAATAATAATANAATAATAATAATAATAATAATAATAATAATGGCAAAGCCTGAATCACTATTTAGTAGAAAACAAAGGCTTTCCCACAGGGATACTGTACAGTAGTTTGTGTGCCTCCATGCTGACAATAAGACAACCTTCTTTAAAAGAAAATGGTTTAGTGCTCTGTTGCATTATTCAACACAAACCTTGTGCAGCTAATTCTTGTTTGAGAACACGGTTATCTTTCAAGCTACTTCACAGCATATTCTTATTATTCAACGAGGCAGCTTCAGCTCTAGCAGTTTTGCCTTATCTTTTCTTTCCAGGAAAAGCACAACATTTGAGTGGATCAGTCAACCTTGTGTTCTTCATAAGCCAGAAATCGTAATTGCAGCCAATTTAATCTACATAATAGAATGTATAATAGAGTTTTCTTATCATGGAGATAAGCAACATATAAATTTAATAAACAAATAATCTTATATAAATTGCATTTTGTCACTAGAAAAAATGGCTTATCTTCTAAGGAGAATATGAACAGTAATAATAAAATTTTGGTGAAGATCCAGTATTTCCAATGTCAATGCCCTAGAGGGAAAAGAGAATTTTCTCAATCAGTAGAATTGATAGTGAAAAGTCTGTCAATGATTCAGCTCATCTTACTTGATTGGGCATCCCAACCAAATGTGTAGGTAATAAGATTTAATATCTAAAATATAAATTATCTAAACAGAATCCTTTCTGGTTTTGTAAAATCTTAATCATAAAATTGACTATGCACTTGGTGCTTTGGTATTGTACCATGTACTGAAATTTGATTAGGATGTTGCTTAAATCTCTGTCAGAAATCAGGAACCAGGATAGAGGTCAAAAGTATTGCAACTTTATTTCATGCTACCTATATACAAGAATCTGAAGTGATGAATTGGTATCAGATAAGAGTCAAAGGACTTCAAATAAGGCTGGACTTAGGTCTCTCACAAAGCATAGAGACTCCAGACTGATGATGTATTTGACCTTAGCTCAACCTGGTCATCTCCTACAGTGTCAGATTTGAAAAATATTATAATGTGTAACCAAAATTTTATAATTAGTTAAAAAAATCAGTGAAGTCTTTAAGCAGCAATTCCCACAATAATAAAAATAACAAATGGGTTGGAAGAGATTTTGGTTTTTAAAACGATACAATCTGGATTTCTTGATTGGAATTCAGGTTCAGAAGAGGCTCACAAGATGATTGTAGCAGTCAATAATTTCTAGAAGTGTTTCAGAGTTGGGACACTTCCAGCTGATTGAAAGAATTTCAGAAATAAAACTGGAATAGCTTTTTCAAGTTGGGATTGCAGTCTCTTTACTTAAGTCTTCATATAATATCTAATAGGTGTGTTTTGATTTTAATTTTCACAGTGATAGTGATGAAGAAAAGAAATCCAGAAGAGGTAAATCACCAAAAGGTGAATTCAAAGATGAGGAGGAAACGGTGACCACAAAACATATCCACATTACACAAGCCACAGAGACCACCACAACCACCAGGCACAAACGCACGGCAAATCCTTCCAAAACCATTGACTTGGGAGCAGCTGCCCATTACACAGGAGACAAAGAAAGTCCAGTCCAGAATGCCGGAGCTTACACTCCACAGTCAACAGCTAAGGTAAGGAAGTAACCAAAGACACCACTGTGAGTTAGAATTCTCATTCCTCTTAATCCAAATTGCTTTTCTTTAAAGTAATACACCTAAAGACATTTTGGCTGTGTTGGAAGAGTCATTTATTGAAAACAGCAAGACTATTTTTGTGTTGAATGATCAACGGTTATTGGAAGTCATGGGTATAAGAACCACAACTTACCAGAAGTAATGCTTTTGATTCATAAATATGAGGTAATTGTCATATGCTTGACTTAGGTTGGTATCCTCAGATTCTCTTTTAAAGGTCTAAGCATCTTCTGCTGCTTAATTATGGAGAACCTACAGGCCTCTCCACACACTACAAAATTTTAGTCCTTGAGCTAGATAAGGCTACCTGGGCCTAGACAGCCTGTACAAGCTTTCTCAAGAAGCCATCCCAGTTGTCAGTCACTCTCTGTATAAGACTGCTTGGGGGTCCTCTTTGATAGGCTTCCTACTCCCCCCAATGATCTACTGGGAAGAGAGTAAACCAAACCACATTGCTGAGTAGGCGGTTGGCTGCTGCATCGCTTATTGCTGCTTTAGCGTCCAATCTAACTGAGCGCTTTTGATCTTAACTGTCAAATCCAATGATCTGATATTATGTGATGTTAACATTACATTTAAAACTGTTCAGTATTGTGCTGTACTTCACTGCAGACTGGTATTCCAGGTGCATGGGGATATAAACTGTCTTTGATTCAAAAATAAGACTTTGCAAACACAAGAGAACAGGGCTCAGATTTTGGACTCTACCAGTGTGGTCTTCATCTTCTATAGTATTGCAAGTCAAATTTAGCTTTTGGCTTCAGTAAATTTTTCATTTACTGAAAAGAATGAGAAATCCATTGGTATTCTTTTCTAAATATCTACAATACACGACCTTAACTGTTAAGGGCTTAGCATCAGAAGTTGCTGTTTTATGGAATCAATCAAGTAGGCAATTTGAAGGGATATTGAAGGGATCAGAGAACAAAGGGACAACCTTCTCGTCAGCCTTAGGGAAGTTCAAATACTAGAAATACTATCTATGCTAGTGAGTATATGAAAACATAGTTTGTTTTTGCATAGATAATTTGTATCAGTACTTCTCTGACAACAGCCCTGGCAGGTATGTGCTATAATAAAAGGGATTTAATGTCATAAAAGAATCTAGAAAATACTGAGGGAAGATATGAGCACTTTTCTTCCCACTTTATCTACTTAAGCTTACTTAACCTCAATCGAAATTAACACAATTTTAAAATCAGGCACCAAGATAGTTTTCTCAAGCTAAGCTGAATAAAGTGTAATCAGGTGGCACAGTTATATCCTAAATTAAAAGATGGTTTGTTTATATCTCTTTCAGCCACCTGAAAGCAACTATAATTTAACAGACAGTCGTTTGGTAGCATCCCTAAACAAATCATTTTCATCTGAATTGTCTACTGTCAAATATATCTATTTACTTCGTTGTAAAATTGTTCTGTAAGATAACTTAATTTTAAAAATGACCTCATAAAGATAAAGACATTTTATTGGTTAGAATTTCACCTCAGAGAAGAAAGAAGCTTGGGCTCTGTTTCAAGTAAAAGCCTGCAAATTGCCCTAGATATTCTAGTAATAAAGTCCTATTTGATCTGTAATGTATTTTTCTCTTGCTTTTTTTTTTCCTTATGGAAACAACCAAGGGTACGGGTAATTAAAAGTATACAGACTGCAGTCATATCCTAGAAAAAAACTCTGTTAAGAAATTATCTGTGGGAATTAAATCACCTCCATGGTACTTCAGATCATGTCATTTTCTGCTCCACAGCTAGTATGGCCATTGCTGAGAACAATGGGAATTGAAATCCATGCATCTGAAAACTGCCAGGGTTGGGAACCACTGGCCCATTTTTTTACAGTACATCTTATATGAAAGACCCTCTAGAGGAGAACAGGGTCAGTTTCAGGGTCAGGACTACTAGTAGTCCTCAACTTACTACAGTTCATCTAGCGACCATTTGAAATTACAACAGCACTGAAGAAAGTGACTTCTGACCGTTAAGAAAGTGATTTATGACCGTTTTTCGTACTCTATGACTGTTGCAGCATCCCCATGGTCATATGATCAAAATTCAGATACTTGGCAACTGGTTTATATTTATGACAGTTGCAGTGTCCTAGGATCATGTGATCTACTTTTGCGACCTTTTGACAAGCAAAGTCAATGGGGAAGCCAGATTCATTTAACCATGTTATGAACAACAGTGATTCACTTGCCAACTCTGACAAGATAGGTCATAAAATGGAGCAAAACTCACTTAACAATGGTCTCATTTAGCAGTGGAAATTTTGGGCTCAGTTGTGATCATAAGTCAAGGACTACCTGTATTTAGTATCTGTTGCCCAGCTAAATGAAACACTGGATATGTATATCACTGAAATTTTGGTCACTCCCATATCTATGGTTATCTTGGTGCAGTATTAAAACCTACTACATAGCTAGGAACATAACACTTTTTAAGTTTTGTTTTCTACCTCTGTTTTTCCTTTAGACTTAGAAATCAGTCATAACACAAACCGTTTTTTCCTCAGAAGCAGGAACCATCTTTTTTCAGAAAAGATGTTGTGGACGGTATTACACTTTCTTTGCTTGTTATTCAGCGAAGTTTGTTTGTTTGTTTTGTTCCTGATTATAATTTATCTAACATTGTACTGCTAAACTAATGTATTGCAGAAAACATCATAAAAAAATTAAGGTGAGCCATTTGTCTACTTAATAATGTTGCAATGAGCAGATTTTCTAGAAGCTCATCAGCAGAGTTTACTACAACATGTGCCAACATTCAGAGACTATTAAAAAAAGATAAGATGCTAAAAGAAAAACAACATTCCATCCATTGTTATTTGTGACTATACAGAAAAATATACATTATCGGATCTCACATATTAAAATATAATGGCTTTATGAAATTATTACCTTGCAGTTTAATCAGTGATTTATTTTAGTAAATTCAGGGCCCAGTGGTAAGATAAGTCATCACAATATCTTTAATTATTGATGGAATTGAACATTTTGGATATGATATACAGTATTCAAGAAGTTCATTTTCTAGCTTAGTAGTTTTATCAAATATAGATAATTTAAAGTATCAGGTTTTTTTTATAAGAGCCAGTTTAAACCAACACGTTAGCTTTGGACTAGGGGATGTCAAATCTTTTACTGAATTTTCTATGTTAGTAGAAATGTTTTTCTGGACAGTCTTTTTTTTTCCTTCTATTTTTAAAGTTGGCTCCTGGATTTGGACAGTCTTCTAAAATAAATAACACCATTTACACATTTTCTTACCTTAGATGGGATGCAAATTCTATATTTACTGGAAAGTAAATATAGTAGAATTAAAAATCTTACTTCCAAGATTTGAATGCTGAATTTAAACCACAAGTCAATTTTCAAATTAGTGATTACAGAGGGCTTAGTAAGAATAAATAATGGAAATAGATATTAGTGAAGAGCTACAAGCATTTTATGAAACTGGAGTGGTTTTCCTGGTATTCTTAAGATCCCAATATCAATTTTAAGGAGCCAATTTCATATAGGCATTTCTGTTATTTTTATTTTTAAACTTTTTAAAACTATTACTTCTTTTTTACATCTTTGCAGACAATAATGGGAAGAAATTGTTGTACTAAAATCCTAATAAAATTCATTTGATATCTTAATTTCTAGTCTTCCATTTTCTAATGTTTTTAATATGAATTTATTTCTGATAAGGTTTCTTGGTATGTACACTCCCCGGCCTGTATCCAATAAAAGAGGAGCTTTATAATGCTACTGTTTTCTTCAGTCCTGTTTATATTATATATTTTTAAATAGTTCAATTGTGCTTATCCTAGGTTTCTGGTAACAAGTCATCCAGTGATCTGGTTGATCTTTTGTTCGATGGTACAGACCAATCTGTTTCAACAGGTAAAGTGCATTTTCTGTTTTCCATTTGAGCTTAATTTTCTGTTTGAGATACAGGACTATGGAGATACTGTATCGAAATTGCCTCATTATATAGATTAACACCAATATTAATACTGACAAGGATTCATAATTAGTCTGTCAGGAATTATAGTGACTTGAATATTCGGTCCAATCTATTTTCAGCCCTTAGCATGCTACACTCATTGAGAACAAGGAAAGGAGATGTGGAAGTGGATAAGTTATATTTCTAAATCTGTTGTATGCTATTTCGTAAGCATTAATTTTTAATTTGTTTTTTTTTTTCCTAAATAAGCCTATTACTAAGAATTATATGTGATCGCCATAAAGAAACCCCAGCCAACTTTAATTATTTTTGAAAGCTATCCATGATCATCTCCTAAGTTGAGTACTTGGAAGATCATGTAGAAAGGCCAGGAATGTAAGCTATTCTTGGGGGCAGGAGGAGAATCTAGGAGGCAATAGCAAGCAAATTCCATATTTCTACCAAGTAGTTTTATAAAAACACTTTCTTTCAGATTGGATTGTTAACGATTTGCTAGATGTTAATTCTCAAATATAAAACGGGCTTTTTCGAACATGTTGGAAAGTTTCAAACTTGAAAATGTTTCATTAGTTTTCCAGATCCCATTCTTTCCATTCTCATGATAGAAATGTCCCAGTTGTGGAAGCTGAGAAACTTGTGGTCCCTCAACATGAGTTAGGACTACGTATTGGCACCAAGAGGACTACCTCTTGCTGCATGAGGAAGTAACTTTGTCCATGTGTCTGATTAGCCCAACCTACTCAACATTATTCTCCATGCCTCTTCCCCTCAAAAAGTTTGGCAGTGAGTACCGAAAGATTCCCTGTCATCTGGTTTAGGCCTTTTTTTAGAGAGAACACTTCAACAGAAGCTGAATGTGAACAGGGGTATTTAGGAAGCTTTTAATAATGTGCATATTTTTGTACATGACTTCATTCTTTATCTCCAAGCATAGTTTTCTGAAATGTAATAAATAGCTAATCTAGCCATTTGAAAACTTTGCTGAGATAGGATTAGGGTTAGGGTTAGTTTAGTTTCAAAATATAATTCATGTGTTTGTCCATGTATACATGAATACATGTATGTGTATTTTAAAATACACTACGATATGGGGATATGCTCTTGTGAACAAAGACACACAGTTCAGTCTTACTATACTTTAATCATTCCCCTTTCTTAAAGCATACACATTTGCTTATGAATACAAAGGTAGTGTCAAAAATACTTTATTTTCTTGATCTTGTTTATTTTAAAACATAGGTATCTTGTTTCTTTCTTATTTTCTTATAATTTACTATCTTAATTCTTTCTAAAAACAGGTCATGTTTCTACCAGGTAAACATCGCTCTGAAGTTTGTCTTACAGTAATGACCTAGTCTTGTAAAACAGCACTGTTTTTAAAATCTATTGACTTTTTAAATATCATCATGTAGATAAATAGTTTTTCGGGCAATATGTACAATTCATAAAAATAATGTGTTACACCACATTACCTAATACTCACAGTAACAGTATGAATTAAATATATATGCTGTTAAGAACAATAATTTGTTATCTAACCAATAGCTGTCTCCTACTTAAAAATTAGATGGTTTCCCTTAGTTCCTGGGGCTCACTGGAGCTCTGCCAATTGGTTAGGCACAGAGCCATCTCTGCAGATGTGTGCAGAAGATGTAAAGGGAAGAAGAAGCATACTTTCATGTGCTACTGGGACACTTTAGGCACATCCTTTAGTCAGTTGGGAGCCACTTCCCTTTGAGTGAGTCCTATGCAGCTGGACCTGAAGCAGAATGTGACTCCTATATTTGAGGATTCACCTAAAAGGCACCTTGGTTCAAATACACTGAGTTTATAATGCTTGTGACTTATTAGCTCACTAACCAATATATTCCTCTAAAAAGCAATTGGTCACAGAGGCTTTAATTAATAGGAGTTGTAGTCCAAAATATCTTTCCCATGCATAGGTCAGTGATAGTCACAGAATGCACTGCTTTATATAAAATATTGCTAAGAATATGCAAAATGCATATGTAGAAAATACAAAATACGTGTTTAATAAAGGTAAACCTCTTCATAGTATTGGAATGTGTATACATTGAAACGAAATGCTACTTATTTCTAATGATGTAGAAATAGCCCATTTCCATTGTATTATTTTTTTTTCACGTTCCTGAATTGGATGGCCTGATTTAAACCACTTGAAGTCAGACAAGTGATTCACATAGGAGTTTTTTCTATAGGAATAATATGGGCCCTTCCCAGAAATTGCTTCATCCACAAGCATTTCTCAGTTGGGTACAAAGCTCTTTGGATCTATAAAAAAGAGGAGAATANGAGATCCTTTGTGCCCTCTGAGCTTGGTTGGTCTACCACTGATGATGTCACCTAATTTGGTAATGAAATATCTGCAAGAAAACAATCAAGCTCAGAGAATACTAAGGATCCCACAGTCTTTGGATCCCACTCTCAAACCATATCCTATATAGTTTGTTTAATAACTGAATGTTTTTTTTCCCTTGTTACACCAGATGAAAAGTAGTTCCAGCATTTTAGCATTATTAGCTGTAAACACTTTATGAAAATATGAAAGTATGTAGATCTTTCTTCTGAATGCTGAACGCTCGAAAGTAATCCATTCTGCTTTCTATGCTGTGATGGAAGTTAGACTTATCTCTCTTTCCACACCATATCAACATTTAGAAGGTGTCCTAGGGATGAATTTTTTTACTAGCTTGCTACCCAAAATAATGTCATTGCTGGCCTAAAGAGGCATATAGAGTTAGTTTATTATGACCATGTTCACTCCGGAGTCTTTTTATGTAGCTACTGTCCTTCATAAGCAGATAAGCACTGTCCTTCACTAGTGTGAAACTTCCTGTGGGTGGCATTGGTCCAAATGGTCCATACCACAAAATAGGTATAAAGTAAGTTTTACTTCTGTAAAAGAAAGGGTCAGGCAAATGTATGCTGCAAAGAATGTGTTCATTTTCCCTTTGCGAGAGGTTTTCATAGTGATTTAGCAGTTTCCTCAGCAATTTTACCTTGGAATTTAGCTGGTATTTTATCATTCTAGGATGACAATTATTTAGGGTTCTTTTGTCCTATGTTGTCTTAAATATGTGTTTAAGACTATATTTTTTGGAAGTTTCTCATTATCAGACTCAAACTCATATACTGTACAATACAGAGCATGTACAGTTGTGCTCATAAGTTTACATACCCTGACAGAATTTATGATTTCTTGGCCATTTTTCAGAGAATATGAATGATAACACAAAAAATAACCAACCACTAACCATGATGAAAGAAAAGTTTTTGTGTTATCATTCATATTCTCTGAAAAATGACCAAGAAATCATAAATTCTGCCAGGGTATGTAAACTTACGAGCACAACTGTAGATGTGCTGTGTAAAATTGTACAATAATAACTCCTATTCATCTTAGTCCTTTTGTTTGTGTTTGTGTATGTGTGTGTGTGTCTTGTACAACCTCTATTTGAACCATTGAGGTGATGTCCCACTTTTCATAAATTGCTAGCGTGAACACACACTTCCACACACACTCCCATTATTATTTTAAATCCATACTGGAAAATAACTAGCATGGCTTTCCTATAAGCATCACAGAATAATTAACAGTATAAGAATTTGAGACAGATGTGGAATCTATTTGCAGTATTTCTGACTTAATAACAAATCAATGTATAGTGCATTCCAAATATAGAGACTTCTGTTTGAGAGTCAAGCCAGTCAGCCTAACCTTGACTACAAATGGCATTAAAAAGAAATACAAGTACACATGTTGTAGAAAGGGAATTACTCATTTTATTGCTGCTAGCCATTTATTAAAAAAGGAGATGGTTCTAGTTTAATTAACTGAGTTGAGAGCAGCAGATGGAACAGAATGTCTTGCAGCGATAAGACAATTCCGAAATGGTACCAGATGTTGGAAACTGTCCCTGGTGTTGTTTGAGTGCAACACAGATGTTATAGTCCCACCTGGCTAGTTTCTAAGCACTGCAGGCTAAACAGCTGTGATGTAACCCATATAATGTACACAGGCACTAAAAGTAGAATAATTGAGCCACTGCTACTTCCTATAAGGATGTGGCCACTCAGAGATGACATTTTTTTAAGGACAAATGAAGAGTAAGGCCAACTTTTTAGTACTTTCAAGGGAAGAAAGGAGCTAATTAATACATTGCCCAGGAAGCTCAAATTCCTGTATTAATGAGAGGTTGATTGTGCAGCAATGAACATCAGCTCAAATAAACGTTCTACAAAAGCTCATTAACATATACAGGTTTAAAAAATTAAAGAGCAGCTTTTCTCCTGAGTCTAATAGCAGGTTTAGAGGGGGCTGATTTTTTTTTTTTTTTGTTCCAATTACGGAAATCCTCCTGAAGTATCGCAGCCCCAATTTTTGTCCATCGATCTTGTCTAACCGGTAACACCAAATATATAGTACTGCTAAGCTAGTTCGTTCTCCTAAATTGAGGTTCTCTGTGAAATGGCTGATGTATTATGACTGTGCTCAACTGAATTTGAATAATTTCTCTATTTTGATTGATAAAGTATTGTTGGGAAGAATAATTGAAGTGCTGAAGTACTTTTTGAATTCAGTGGTTTCAGTTCTGGAAAGAGAGTTATGTCAACATATAAAAAATAAAGCCCAATTTAGATTATATGACTTAAAATGTGAAATCATGTGTTCATCTTTTATGCTTTCCCTTGTTCATAACTTAATTTGTGCAAAGTCAGTTTAAATGTTGCATTACTGGCAGCATAATAAGGAAAAAGAGTGGGGTTTTATTTATTTTTATTTTTTTTAAAACAACCCAACCATTATTCTGTGTCTTGTTTGATTAGAATTGTTTTACTATAATAACAAGCCTTTGTCTATAGTAATTTTTAATGAATTATGACAAGCATTATATCATGCGGCCTTAGAATCTCTTTTCAAGGGTATATAAATATATAAATAATAAAATAGATTTGAGCTGTATAAGAAAAATATTCAGTATGATTTGGATTAATGTACATAAAAGGGCAGAATGCCATTTATGGGCCTCGTTATATACTTAGTTTGGATGGGCATTGTTTAAGAGTAATTTATTGTCCCTGCCCGCTCGCTCTCTTCTATATTTTCAGCATTAATATGGACCTTTTATTTTCTATATCCATCATGAGATGCGTGCTGGATTACATTCTCTTTGTTTTTTCTTATAAAAAGTTTGTGTAAACTATACCAAAGGAAGTGTTTCTGGCCTTCTTCATGGTAACCTTCCATCTTATTCCTTTGGTTTTAGGTGGCTCCACTGACCCCTTTGGAGGCTTTGCTGACTTCAGCTCTCCTGCAGCTGCCTCCGCAAGTGGTCCCCCATCACAAGGTAGGAAAGGGAACAGAATAGACTCCAAAACTATTCAGCACTATTATGCTAGAACCAAAAGCCAGTCCTTTCGTTTGAACAGAGGGCTTTTTTTAAAAAGCTGCAGATCTAAGGATGAGGGAAGAATCCAGTTTGTTTAAGACAATAACCAAAGGCTGTAGTAGGCAGGATGATAATTCACACTGACGGGAGGAGGTTTTGTGTTTGATTTTGATGTACATTATAAATGTGTTAAACCTTTCCAGAGGCTTATAAACACTGTTTTCTTTGGGTTTTTACTGAAAATCTGCCTGAAACCTCATCTCTGCTTTTTGGCGGTTTGCCACTCGGTGTTAAAACTGCATATTTTAGAGAGCACCAAGGCCCACAATAGGGGGTTTGGGAACCATACATTTTCCTACCACTGCTTTAGGCCCACCTGTTGTCAGTTCATAGAAAAATTGATTTTTGTCCTCCCTCTAATAGAGTATTTGCCCCAGTATATTATTCTGCTTCTTATAACATAAGCATATAGATCAGTGGTGGCCAACCTTTTTTGGCTCCCGTGCCGATAAATGCGTGCTGGGGCCCCCCCATTCCCTGCACAGGTGCACGTGACCCCCTTGTGCACTACACGTCTGCGCATGCATGCACAACTCTCTCATGCACTGCGCGTCTGCACATGCGTGCACAATTTCCCCCTCACACGCCACATGTCTTTGTGCATGTGTGCATGACTCCCTCCTCACGCACTGCGCATCTGCACATGTGTGGGCATTTCCCCCTCGCACGCAGCACATCTGTGCATGCGCACATGACCCCCTCACACACAGTGTGTCCCTGCGCATGCGCATGCATCTCCCACACCCACACACTCTTCCCCCTGCGCATGTGCGCCAGATACCCAACAATCAGCTGTCAGGTGGCGGCGCGCCCTTGCGCAGTGGGGCTCTTCCGGGTGACCTCTCGCATGCCTGGGGAAATGGCTCTGTGTGCCACTTCCAGCACATGTGGCATAGGTTCGCCAACACGGATATAGATTGTTTTGAAAACCAGGATTTAAGATTTTAATTTTGGCAAGATTTAAATTTATTTCTTCCTGATCTCTTTTGAGTATTTTGTTGATCAAGTCATTCAGATTAGAAAATATCAAAGGTTGTTTATTATGCCTCCATTGTGCTTGATCAACAATTTCATTCCTCAAGTATTTTTCCCCCTTGCTTGTGGAGATTTGTGCAGTTTCTCTTGCAAGTTGCAGGCCTCCCTTTCTCTCTCTTAAGAAGACCAAGAATTGAAAGGCTTCTCATAGCATAAAAATATAATTGATGCTATTTGTCTTGATATAATGTTAGGAGTGTTTGTACCTGGTAATAGGACGTACCATCATTGTTTTTGGGTCATGTGCATTACCTGAAATTTCCAGAGAGCTCTTCACTGCTGAATCTCAGGACTTACTAGGAACAGGTTCATCTATGTGAGGCCTCTGTTCTTTAGAACTTGAAGGCAATGAAAAAATCTCAGCTTTAGAAAGCTTTCAAATATCTTACACATTTTACCTGATCTCAGTATTTCTCTGATGTTTGCAATAGTTCTAGTTCCAGTACTTTTAATTCTAAAACTCCTTGGTTTCTTTATAAATATAATCATTTGCCAATGCCTTAACAGATTTTAAAGCAAGGTTGTGTAGAAAAACTTTATACATTGACGATAGATAAAAAAGTTGAATGGCATGTTGAGAAAGCCATCTGGAATCAATGATGTGAACTTGGTATTTCTGCTGCTGTCTTTTCTGTATAATCTGAAGACATTGACTGGGCAATGGCAGTCAATACACTTTGAATCCACTAAGTAATCTCATTTTATTCCTACTTATTAGAAGACTAGATTTAGACAGTCAAGAACCCACAGTTGTCTTAGTAATGATAGCAAATGACTGTGTGATACAATGTTTGTTGTTGTGCACCATATTTACTATCTTGTTTCATGTATGATGTTATGTTTTCTAGTGCATATTTAATTTTTTTTTTACTACGTGAGCTGGCCAGAGTTGATTTGGAATCAGGCAGCACCTAACACTAGTTAATTAATATTTTCAACGTTTGCTATGATAGCTGTAATAACAGTGCTTATGTACAAAAACTCTTTTAAGACCTATAAATCATAGTTCTGTATCTTGTGATGTTGAAAAATATCCTAAAATTAGTTGCATGTCCTAGAAGGAGAGAGAATTGCTTATTTTCATTACTTTTTTTCTTTAAGATTCTTGCAAAATAAAAAGTATCCAGTGAAAGGGAAAAGACCTGAAATTTCTTATTCCTGATATCAGATCCCAAATTGATAGATTATCTCACCCAAGAGCTTCATGTATGCATGAAACAAAAAGCCTTAGTGCAACCACTTTCTCAAAAGCTTTTCTTAAAAAGAGAAGGGAGATCAGATACTAGTTATTTAAACCACTGAGTCC
This sequence comes from Ophiophagus hannah, assembly GCA_000516915.1. Taxonomy (NCBI): domain Eukaryota; kingdom Metazoa; phylum Chordata; class Lepidosauria; order Squamata; family Elapidae; genus Ophiophagus; species Ophiophagus hannah. The sequence continues at coordinate 222,654 of AZIM01002118.1, read as the reverse complement.
AAAGATGGTCTCTTTTAAGAGGGGGCATACCACTGTCTAGGCTGGAAACATTCCATGCCATTTTTAATTGTAAGCATGTCATGGGTTGGGAGCTAAGCCCAGTTAAAAGTGGCCTTCAAAAAAGATCAAGTTTGATCCCAAAGCAGCTTTATTGCTTTCATCCACTTGAAATGAAGCAGGTCTGCACGACTTTTGATTGTCCCTCCCATAACTTGGACCCACCAACCCCACCCCCAAAAATGTGATGGATAGATTTTTTGATGCACTGGGATCCAGAATGTATACAGATTTTCCAAGAAAGGTCCTGGGATGGATTAAATTAAAGCATGTCCTTTTTTTTTCAATCATCACCAAAAGTACACTTTATGAGAAAAGACGGTCTGGGCTAATCGAAGAACTGTGCCTTTAAATACTTTAACAAGCACTGTTCTACCTAAATCTTCATAGATTATTAAAATTGTTGTTTTGGATAGCTGAATTCTGTTATGCAAATATCATAGTATAACTTAATAATATTCCTTTATCACTATTACTGTGATTAATCTGTACTGATCACCATTATGCAAACAGGCAATTATGATTTATCTTTCTTGAACAACAAAGCCCCTCTAGAAATCTTGGTTGATTCATCATCTTTGGTAAAGTTCCCCAAAGAATGGCAACAGACACCTCTCTATTTCCCCCTTGTCCTTTGTATGTGTATTTGGAATATGAGCATCCAGTAACTGGAGAATCAACACATTCAGCAGTTACTTACCCATCAGGAATACTTTAAATGTGCTTACATTTTTAATAGGCAAGACTAATTGAAACACTCCCAATAAAGTCCTTTTTCTAAGGGAGATCAAAGCAAATGTTTCATCATAGCCCCAAGCTAATGAATTTCAACCTGCTACTTGCAGCATTAAAGTGCATTATTGTGCAGAGAGGTGTGGATCTTCTTTTCCCTCCCCGTCCTGGCTTACTTAAATTTTAATCCACCGTTGGAAGTGAAATTAATTAAAATAAAGGGTTTTATACCCAGGTGCACAGGTAATATTAAGAGTTACTGAAGTGAGATATAAATTATTGCAACAACTGTATAATTAAGCACATTAGATGCTAGATAATCTGCAAGTTTGTCGATCACTAATTCCTTATTATCACTACAGGTCGGATTATTCTGCAGTCAGAAGGGTCTCATTTCTGTGACCTTATATTTCCCCCAGTCTTTCATTGCTCGTTTCGAAAAAACTTATCCCGTGTAATTCATGAAAGAAGTCCTGAATTATTCCCTTTTAGTCCTGCCTGACATTAAATTTAAAATGTTAGTTGCAAGGTGTAAATCTGTATAATAAGCAACATTGCTGTCCATTACCTTCCTGGTTGAAGCATGGGACAAAAATGATTGGTTAATCATTTATTAATCAAAATTTTCTTTCATTATGTGTGACTAAAAGTTATAATATTCATCAGTGGCTAATGAGTGAAATTTATCATCAAAATCTACTTCACATTAAAAAAAAAAGTAGGCTTCGCTTTCATCGATATGGTTTCTTCATAAGGTTTTCTTATACAGGTAATCCTCCATTTATGACCGTTTGTTTATACAATGGTTTGAAGTTACAGTGGCCATAGAAAAAATGGCTTTTGACCCATCCTTAAAAATACAATCATTGCATCATTCCCGTAGTCACGTAATAGCAATTTGGGTATTTGGCAATCGACTCCCATTTGTAACAGTTGCAACAACTTGCAGCCATGTGATCTTGATTTGCAAACTTTTCAGCTGGCTTCTGACAAATAAAGTCACTTAGGGAAGCTAGATTCACTGAACAACTGTGTGATTCACAAGACCGAGTGATTTGTTTAATAACCGTGGCGAAAACGGCTGTAAAAATCAGGTCCAGTCATATGATAACTCACTTTATGAACACATCATTTATTGACCAAGATTCCTGGCCAATTGTGGTCATATGTCTAGGATTACTTGTACGTTTATTCAAGTTAAATATGTACTTTTATAAAATATGGAAATAGATTCCTCGACAAAAAGAACGGAAGTAATTGGAGAGCTAGTCAGTATTTTCTGTGGAAAGATTTGAATGTGTGTGAGAGCTTCAAATGCATATTTATCAAAGCACCCGCAGAGTGCTAAATAAATACTATATAATGCTGTCAACCAGCACAACAGAGGTGAGATAAACACCCAGAGGCAGTTGAATTTGAAAGCCATTATTTTATTGGTATCCCACTTAGCTATACTGATTTAATAACTCTTTGTACAGCAAATAATTTATATGTAATCGGATAAGTTTGAACAAATTGCTGTTTTTATTACTTACGACCGTGAGACCATTCTTGTTTATAGTGATTGATTCAAAGCCTCAGCCTAAGTCAGTGTTTTCTGTTTTACCTAAGGCTCCCCATTTTTCAGTACTAACAATTTAAATACTGAGCCTCTGGTGCCTCCTCTATCCATCATGCGCTTGTGGGTTAGATGTTATACTGTCCAGGAATTTGCATCCTACTGATAAACTGTCAACAGGTGTCACCCTTCCAAGCCATACCTTCTGCCATTGGCGAACAGATTTCTCATATTTTTGCTACCATTTTTTGAGTGCTTAAAATATTCATGAGGGAGAGTAGAACCCATATGGAGATTCTATCTGCAGGTATTAATTTGGGTGGACAAATGTCAATTCCCATTTGTATCAGTTCATTATAATGGGGCATTTATTTGACTTAGAAAAGGTTTCTTTTCTTTTTTCTCTCCAGGTACAATTACAAGCGGGAATGGAGAATTTGGTGACTGGAGTGCCTTCAACCAATCTGCTCCATGCCCAGCTGCTCCAGCTGGAGAACTCTTCACTAGTTCTGCTCAGCCAGCTGCGGAGTTCTTTGGCAGCTCTGGCCAGCAGTGTCTTGGTCAGTCTCCAGCTGCTGCAAATTCTGGTGACATGTTTGATTTGATGGGTACCTCCCAAGCCACAGTGACCTCTTCTCAAAGCATGAATTTCTCCATGATGGGCTCTAACACTGTCAGCATTAATCTACCTATGTCAAGGTCACAGGTATATAATTGTTCTGCAAGCCATTAATCACCATTTTCCACATGTTTCAAACAGTGTCTGAATAATTTAGATACTTAGCTTATTTTATCTGTTCTGAGTGTTTTTAGCCTATTTTACTTTTATTGTTATTCTTTGAGATTCATTTAAATTGAAAAAAAAAGAGTCATTCTAGAGCACAGGTGTCAAACTCAGTCACGTCATGTGACGTATCGTGACTTTTTTTGCCTTTGTGGAGCTGGGGTGGGCATGGCCTGCACATGACGCATCTGGCCTACAGGCTGCCAGTTTGACACCCCTGTTCTAGAGCAATAGAACATATTGTAGAATTTCTAGCTGTAACATTGTAATGGTTCAGAAGAAGTATTAATTGTTCCTATGCTAAGGGTTTGAAGAGGGAATTGCCCAATTACAAAATTTTAGTCCTTTAGTTAGGTAAATTTCCATCTAATTTAAAAAGATTTCAAAAAATAATTGGAGGAGTCAAACATGTGGATGGGAGAAAGCAGAGGATTTTTCCGAGTTTCTGGTTTTGGCATAAACTAATGATTCAGTTTCAGAATCTAAAGAGTTGGGAAGGACTTCAGAGTCATGTAGACCAACCATTTGCCCAATGTAGGATTCACCAAATTGTTTCTGACTGATGACTATAAAACCTTGTAGTTCTTATCCCTCTGGTTCCAGTCCTTCTCTCTGAGGCAATAAAGAATAAGTCAAATTCTTCTGTTGTGAAAAAAGTCAATTCCCTTTTCAGATACTATCATATTTCTACTTGGACATCTGTTCTACAGGCTAAACATATTCAAGTCTTCTAACTGCTTCTCATAGAATTTGCTTTCCAGACCCCTTACTATCCTGGTAGGCCTCCCCTAAATTAGATTGTCAATGTCCTTTGTGATCTGTGATCCTGTACTGTGCGAACTTTTTAGGTTATTCCTGTGTCAAATTCTGGACCATTAAAGCAATGAATCTCACAACTCTAAAAAATTCTTTTCCATGTTTCCAGCCTTTGCAAAGTGTTAATCCAATGATACAGAAGCCTAATCAACTATATAATCTGGGCACAGAGATGGTCCCCAAAAATGTAAGCAAAACTCTGCCTTCAACTTGGTCCGATCCCAGTGTAAATATCAGTCTGGACAATTTAGTTCCTGGTATGCAGCCTTCAAAACCGCAGCAACCATCACTGAACACAATGATTCAGCAACAGAGTAAGCAACCATTCTCTCCTATCTGTTCATGCATGTTTCTAAAACAGGTCCCTTTGAATGGGTTTGTGTAGCATTAAAATTATCTTCATTTTGAAAACATTTTGCATAACTTCAGTTTCAGTGCTTCTAGTCTCTTGTCTCAAAAGAGTTCATGTTACATTTCAAATAACTGTAGGGCCAGTTCAATAGTAAATTTTGATTTTTGCACCCATGAGGTACCAAATACAATCTCAAGAAGAAGAAAATTGCTGGATTCTTCTGGCAAACTGCTTCCAGTAACAATAGGAAGTATTTAAGATGAATTAAATAAGGGCCTGATGATCTTTTAATGCTTCCTTTAAAGCTTGTAATCACCTAAACATAGACATTTTTATATAGAGGAAGCATAGATAGTGGTGCAAAAGGAATCTGGATTGAGGAATGTTGGAAAATGAGAATGGAGCTTATTCAGGAACTACCGACTGGAATTAATTTGTTCTCACACTGCTATATTCTGTTATACAATATAAATTAGTAGTACTCAACACTTACATGGTTGGTTGATTTGTGTTAGATTTAACATATCTTTAAATGTTGGAAATGTACAGCATCATCATGAATGGTATTTCCAAATATCAGGAAGTGATAACTCTTTTTTCTCTGTTTTGGATCTGAACTTTTGGTAATCCACCAGTATGCATTGTGGTTTGCCAATAGGCAGTGGGCAAGTACAATTGTAAGTAATGAGATGATGTCAGTTTGAAAGCTCACGAAGTGTAGACATATTTTATCTAGTAGTATATCATACCCTTTTACTTCTTTTGTCGACCTCTTTTCCCAAACACTTGGGAAATCCCAAATCCATCTCTCCAGGCAATAATTGCTCTTCTTCCTAATTATAATGTCGTCCAGTCAGAGATAAGGGAAATTCAAGCAGAAAAGGAAATGAGGATTTTTCCCCCCAATGAAGTTAGGAATGTGCTATAATGTGTAGATCATTCAACATCAAAATATGTTGATAGGGATTTTGATAAGGGAATAGAAAGAGAAGCTGAAATTTGGATACAGGAAAGCTTCAAGAAGTAGAAGTTAATACTATATAATAATAATAGATATTAGAAAGGTATGGAGTAGTGCTCTAAAGATTGTGACTTGAATTTTAATTTATTTGAAGCTTTGATTTGAATACATCTCCAGGGAAAAGAGAGAGAAAAGATATGCCTTAAATAAGTAAGACAGCAAACATTTAAAATGCTTTCTACTTAAACCACATTTTTCTTCCAGATATGCAACAACCTATGAATGTGATGACTCAGAATTTTGCAACTTTGGGCCTCAACTCACCCCCCAGCATGATGCCTCTTCGACCTCCAGCAAACCCATTGATGGGCAGCCCTGTTCCCGTGGGGATGGGAATGCCTACCGCAATGACTAGCACAATGGGGATGGCTTCCATGGGAGGCCCTAACTCTATGATGAACCAGGGCATGATGGGAATGAATGTGAACATGGCAATGCCAACTGCTGGAATGGGTTTGTCGGGTACAATGGGCATGGGAGTTCCTAATATAGCTGTGGCATCCTCTATGACTCCTGGAACTGTGCAACCTAAGCAAGATGCCTTTGCCAACTTTGCCAATTTTAGCAAATAAAGATTATAACCAATCAGATCGAATGAAGGATTTTAGCTGCACAAATAAAGCTGGGATAAGGGTGGAAAATGCTGATCAAATGCTTTTTTTTCCTTCTTTTTATTGCTTATTTTAAAGGAATCCACATACGAATCCAAAGGTCATTTTTTTTGAACTCTAAAACTACTTTTGTTCAAGTTTTGGAATTGAATGTTCTTCCAGTGAATTGACACTGCAATGTCTAGGCCATGTTTTATAATGGGACAATTCAAAGCTTTTCTGGTAGCAGCAACAGTTTTAACTTTGAAACTTATGGGAAGAATGGAATTTGGGGGTAAATACGTGTGAAACTAATTTTATACTTGATTTCTTTTCCCCCCATTGGAATCTGTTTATCTTAATTGGATCCATTCCTTTTCCTACCACTGAGTCAAATTTGAAGTCAAAGTATGCTGATCAATTTTTTATAAGAATATATATATATATATTTTTGTCCAAAAATGGCTTACATATGTGATTATGGCTAATTCAAAGAGACCTGGAATGTATATATACTTTTGCTACTCTTCCAGCAACACTGCTGTACTATCCAAATTTTTATTATCGACCTCTTCGAGCAATTTGCCTACGAATAAAGCTGGGGCAGGAAGGGATGTTCCTTCCAGGTTCTGCTATATAATATTCAGCGCAGGACTGGTGGAAGCATTCTCCAGAACTGCTACATGGTTTCCTTTTGGAGAACTTTTTATGTATAATTTGGAATTCTTTTAAAATTGTTTTCTGCAGTTCTGCATCAGTGGCCAGTGGAATATTACCTAGCATTCTCTGGGGTTATTGTTTACATCACCGATAGTCTAAAGGCAGCAATGTTTATTCATTCTTTCTTTCTTGCAACTTTACACACACACACAAAAACTACAGGATGACTGTCTTTTAAGTTAATGGTAATCATCTTCAAACATTTTGTCAAGCCAATAGCATTAAATTTTAGATTTTATACAATTGTTGACTTTGTTTTATGTAAATATGGCCTTAGCAATTGCAGAATCCAATAGAGCGGAGTTAAATATATATAAATATATATATATATATTATTATTAAAGGAAACCTGTAGCAGTCAGATTTTATGAATCAAATGAAAATAAAAGAAGTGAATGAATGAATGAAAGATTTTTTTTTCCTTTACCTGTTTAAAAGAAAGCCTCCATTTAGAATCACCCACATATCATGATTTTTGATCTGGCATGCAGAAGTTCAATTTATGTTTGCAAAGTCAGGGCTGCTACTGAAATAAGTACTATATTCTAGGTATTAAAACTTCATTGCTTCCCCCTTTCTTCTGTTGGTTACTTTATTTTTTTATTGTTCCTACCAAATTGATTAAAATTTATTTCCATTGTACTCATAATGTTCTGTTATGCATAACATTAAAGTGTTCATTAAAAGCACTGTTGGGGCTGTTCTTCCTTTCATTCCATTTGATGTTTATGAGAGCAGTTGGGGTGGGGGGATAAGGATCATTTGGGTAAAGTAATTTTTATAAATAATTTAAAAATATTTAATGACTTCTTATCACCCACCTTTTCTATCTGACTCTACTGTTAAAAATTAAAAATGAAGCAGCCAAGATATCTTGACCCACTCCAGCCTTGCTAATGCTCCATCTACAACATTTCTAATTAGGCAGAAATTCATGTACTTCAGCTAAGTGGTAATGAAAAGTGATTCATTTGCTGAATAAGAGATGAGAGTGAGTGTAATTAGCTGACTGCGGTTTTTAATCTTTCAACAATTCAGTGTGTTTAAATTAGTTTCATAAAATAGGAGCTTTCAAGTGTTGTTACATCAAAGTAATCAAGACAAGCTTTACTGGCTGAGCAGGACAGATCTTCAGTTCCAATTTTGAAATCCTTGAACTTTTTGTGGGAATTGTCTTCACAACTTCGGCTTGTGACAGATGTTGAGAAGCAGAAAAAGAAAGAAAGCATGGAAATAGAACATGAATTGCAAGTGATAGCAGCAGATGGGGTCCATGGAGGAATGGAGAAGTGGTCAAAAATATTTTTTATCCACTAGGATAATAAAAAAAAAACAGGTTGTCTCTTCAAACTAGAATGTTTTGCAAGAAACGTGGAACCAAGCTGAGTTGGACCTGAACTAGATTACTGCTTTTGAACACATAGTGAAAACCTGTCAAATATTTTGCTAGAAGTATTACTGTTTGATTGTATCCTGCTGTACATTTTCTGTGGACACTGAGACACATAACAATACATTCAGAGCAGGTGGGAAACAAAAAAGCAGAACCATTGGCAGCTTTTCAAATCTGAGCCTCTTCAAACCTGGTTAACAGGTAGCAAACTTGGATATGATTCTGGAATATGTTTCTGCAAATATCCAAGAAAGGAAATGGAAAGCAAATATAGAAACTGAGAATGTTTCCCTTCTGTATGATGATGTGAATATTTTTCATGCATGGTGGGATCCAAAATATCCTTCCAGTAGGCAGATTTAATTAATTATATTTTCACACACACATACGCAATGTAATGATTCAAGTAATACAGCCCCCAAACAATGTTCTAAGAAAAAAGAAATCGGGTAAAATAAACTTTGGGGGGCAAGTGATAGCATGTATTTTGTGGGGCACTTGTTAGGCACTAAGTCTATGCCTAAAGTCCGTCTTCCATTCTGATGTCAGAAGACCCAAAAAAGAGTTTCTTTTAAGGATGCATTGGGCACAAATTAATGAGGAACTTGACATATTTCCAACACAGAGCTCTCATCAAAAAGTCCATAGTGATGCTGACCACTGAAACAATATGTATCATTCTTTATGGAAAACAACCTATATTTTGCCATTTCACACAATAGCAAATGAATAAATAAAAGATTTATTGGTAATATGGTAATGCAACATATTCTAACAGAAATGATGTTTAAAACTACTATATGAGTATGGATGGCAGCATCTGTTTTATCTTGATCCATCAGCAAAGAACCACCTAACATTTTCTATGGAAAGAAGGAACAAAAAGACAGATTTATCAATAAACAGCTTGTATAATATGAGCAATCATCAGTAATAGTAATAAATGCTTAAACCCTCTTTCTCCCCCCCACCCCCTTTCTCAGGGTTTAGGTTTCTAGAGATTGCAGGAAATTGAACTGTTTGGCTATGCATTCAGTCTGAAGAACAATAATAATGATCCCAAATGCTAATTATGAAAGCCTTTTTGAAAGCAGATAATTATATAGCCAGCAGCACCATCACAAATATTGGCAGTCTTGGGGGTTTCAACATTTGTATTCCTAGTAAGGAAAAGATTGGCTAGAACTGAGCATGCTAGGTAACAATAGAAAACTGAACTGACTCAGGATTGACTGTAATGGGAGGAGAAATAACACTTGAGTATTTTGGAAAAGAGTAACAACAACAGCAACATTTTTTTTTAATAGGAGCCTTACCTGCTGCATATTTTGTTACATGTTACCTTGTAAATGAGTGTTTGTCTATGGCTTGGTTCTGGTTTAATATTTTAATATATTCTTTAGAACTGCAAAATGAGATTTTTTTTAAAGTTATAAGTAATTTGATCAAAAATAGAAATAATGATCCACAATATAAATTTGATCCCCAACAACTCTGGGGAAACTATTGCTTTTCAGGTTTTCTCAGCTTAGCAAACATATCCCTGAGTTCTGTCAAGCAAAGATATCCCTGAGTTCTGTCAAGGAGGGAACATTTACTTTTCATACAGGAAAAAAAGACAATCACACCAAAGTTTGATCGGGGAAAGTCAGCCAATTACACGTTTAATACAGAGTACAAGAGCCTGTCATGTAATCTTTGCAGAAAGATTGGCCTAGCATGCATTCTTCAAAGCCCCTTAGGTCACACTTATGTCTTGTGATTCCAAAGGAAACATAATTATATCAACATCCTACCTATTTGGGATGGGACTGAGTATTAGAGCCAGGAGAACTTGGCCATTTTCTTGAGATTTGAAGCCATGTCAAGCAAAAATCGGTGATATTGCATGTGCCAGTCAATTAGAAATTTAGTTATGAAAGTGGAACTGCCCTTCTAATGTTTGTGGATTTTCACAAGAAAAGAGCCAGACAATTTATACCAGTATTTCTCAACCATGGCAACTTTTAAGGCGTATGGTGTTCAATTCTTCAGCATGCTGGCTGGGGATTTCTGGAAGCTGAAATTGACACATCTTAAAGCCACCAAAGCAATTTAAACTGCAGATGGGATTGGATTTGAGATCAAGAAAACAGTTGATGTTCCGGACACTCTAGGACATGACATTGTCTATATAGAAGTTCCTCTTCTGTTTCTTTCTCTGGAGATAATCAGAGAATGAAGCTCAACGAGTGTACTTGGTTATTCATATTATAATATTTCTTGTGGTGTTTCTCACAATTTAAGCACTTGTTATACTCAGTGGTTACATTCCCAGCAAGACACAACAAAATCCTGTCATCTCTAACAAGTGCCAAATATGTTCATGTGTCTTTAATGGAGCTGTAGCTGTTACCACAATAATGATCAAGTGCAACCACTTTATTTGATTATTTAAAGACTTCTGACAAGGTAGTGTGACATGAAATGCATGGAACAGAATGCTGTGTCTTACTTAAAACCCATTACAAATAGAACCAGGTTGCAACTAAAATTGCTCAGAGCTGATGCTGCTAAGTATAAAAATGGAGCAAATGGTTTCAGAGAAAGGATTTTTACCTTGCCTCTAGCAGAAAACAACACTGGCCTAAACATTTCATTTCTAATTAATTACAGGTTGTGATTTAGACTCACATCTAGCAATTTAGACATCATTCCTCTTTCTTGAAACTGTCAGAACCCACATCATCTATTCATGATAGTTTGCAGTGAAACATGCACCCAAGATACACCTTACTCCCGCAAAGAGCTAGGGATTACACATAGCCTTAGGCAAAACCCCAGGGAAATAATACATAGGTAAATTATTTTTTTGTGGGATGCATTTTCTGAAACTACTTCTTAAAGAGGTAATGTGCACCCAACTGGTTGTCAAGCGGCTTCAGCAGCTTCTTTGCGAGATGTGTCTAGTGATTGATTTTTAAGAAGAGTGATTGAAACAATACTGAAGACGTTTTCAACAGAGCCTTAAATAATATTGGTCTAGAAAACCATTTCCATGCTAGAGGCTGCTTCCCTGTACAGCCCTCTGAGATTTCTGCTCCTCCATCCAACTAGATTGAACCAAGGAGGACATGCTCTGTTATTCTCAAAAGTGATGCAAACTCCCTCTGGAAGGATTGGCCTACTGTAAGTTCCTTCAACTTTTTTTTAAAAAATGAACTTAAGTAGTACAAGTTGCCAGTGGCTTCTTTCTTCTATTGCCAGCTTTGATGGGTAATCTCTTAGAAGACTCCATGCCACCTCTGACCTCAGGCAAGAAATATACCATTCAACCATTTCACAGTGCTGAGTTCTACTTGTATATACAATTGTACAAGAAAAAAAGGTGAATGCTTGGTAACATTTCATTCAATGTGCTAAACATTTCTTTTAGAAATCCCAAGAGTTTTATGATCCAAATGGTTATAAAAAAAAAGACAAAAAATTACAGGGTAGCATAAGGTTCTAGTTTAGTAATTAACAAGCTCTTTTAATAGACCCTCAATTACTTTGTTCCATAATAAAGTAGTTTGAATAGAGCACACACACACACACATATATGCATGCATGGAAAGATACACAAACATTTTAAGATAAAGCTACATTCGACATCTGGGAACCTCTGAACAGCTGGCTACCTAATGAATATGCATCTGCTTAAGAGGCTGTAGTCCATTAATAAACCAATAGATATAAAGCAGAAACCATCTTCGTCAGCTTCAAATGAGATTGGATGCAATGTGCTGTGAAGTGTCATTGTCACATTGAATTGGGCTGCCGAGGTTAACAACCAACTCTTCGACGCCTACGCCTTTGTGCTTGCAAACAAAGCTCCATTTCCCCTCCATTGCAAAGCAGGGGAAGTAAAGACAAGATCATTTGTTTTACTTTTTTACATTTTAACATTTTCAGCTGTGTGATGGGATACCGGATTCCTTTCCAGTGGAGATTTTCCCCCATCCTTTGCATTACTAAAAACTGGTCCTGCGTTTCGGGGGGGGGGGGGGNNNTGTGGGGGNGGGGGGGGGGGGAAGGAACAGCAGCTAACTTTAGTAGTGCAAATCAATTAAATAACTCTTAGCATTCTACTGTGCAAATAAAGCCATTGCTCAATCGATACCTGATCTAGAAATTCAGCTTTCAATCTGGAGGGCTAATCCCGGGAATAGTATATTTGTAGAGGCAACCAAATGTGCTTTTATTCTGATTTTCTTCCAAAGTGCATATATACTATTTGTTCTCATAGAAGAGGCTCTGGTGCCAGCATCTCTTCACTATGCCATGAGCAGTATCTATGGTGGGTGCAAACCTCTCGCTTGCTCCCTGTGCGTGTAGGTGTGTAGGTGCTTCTTTTCATAACTGCAAACCAATAAGGGTTCACATAGACTGAAGATGATGCTGTCCATTCAATTGTGTCCAGTTCTTGGTGAGTCTATTGGACCAGCTCTCTCCACATTTTCTGATCTTGTACCATTTCCTTCAACTGTTTTATACTCCGTGTAGCTTTGATGGAGTCTAGCCACCGGGGTTTTTGGCGGCCTCATTTCCTTTCACCACTGACCATTCCAAGCATAACTGCTTTTTCCAGTGAGTTTGATTGCATGACAGTAACGCAGCATTTTGTGATTTTGCCTTCCAGCGATATGTCTGGTTTTATATGTTCCATTACTTGCTTGTTTATTGTCTTTGCTGTCCAAGGAATGTGCCGGAGCCTTCTGCAACACCACAGCTGAGATGAGTCAATTTTCCTCCTGTTATTTTGATGGTCCAACTTTCGCAACCATAGGTAGCTATGGAAAACACAATAGGAAAGATTAATTCCCAGGCTGATGCTTTTCCATATTCAAATCGTATTTATCATTGCTGTGTGACCTAGTGTGATTTGATGCTTTATTTCTGGACTGCAGATAGAGACTAATTTACTGCTTTGATCAATCTGCGATTATAGGAAAATGAATTCTTGCAGGCATTCGATTTCTTTACCATGTCTTCACCATCAATCCTATTTTGACATTTCCATTCCTCACAGTGGTCATGAGATTGTCTTTTTGATGTTCAGCAGGACAAATTTCTTCACTTCTTTAATCCTTTTGATCAGACTTTTCAGTCCCTTTTTTTCAGTTTTGGGGAGGTGAATTGTGTTGTCAGCATATTGAAGATCATCAACATTCCTTCCTCCAATCTTTACTCAACTTTCAGCGCAGCCCCAATCAAACATATATTTTAGACATAGACAGACAGTAATCAACTTACTTCAAGTTTAATTTTCTGGCTTTACTTTCTGGCTACAGTATAAAGGCATTTTTTTAATAATAAGGTTGCCAAAGATCCAGCCAAGAAAATAAAAGAAGAAACACTTTAGAACTAGGTTGCATCAAGGTCACTCTCTAACATTTGCCAGGGTACTGTCTAAACTGAGTTCTTAGAGCAGATTGAACTAAAGGTGTAGAAAAGTCACTGCTAAAGGATTTGAATCCACCCCTCTCCATATTCTCCAGACTAGTCTGTTTTTCTTTAGGACCATCCTATTCAGACTGGAACAGTCTACCGGATAATCCAAGATCCTTCCTCTTCTGGAAGATTTATTTTTAGAATATTGGTCAGTTTCCAAAACACCCATCTGGCAATTAACAGTTGAAAATAGTAGCAAATTCTAGCAAAATTTTAAATGGTAATTTGAGGTGGAGTAGGAGAGAAGGAAAAAAAATCTAGAGTGTTAGCTTATTGATGACAGGAACTCACATCAGCAGAATGGGACAAGGCTGAACTTTGACAATGCAAATTATTATCTCTTTCTGGAGAGAAATTGTTTATATTAAATTTACAATATTTCTCTTCTTATTCATCTTTCATGAAATATTGGGGTATGAGCATTTTGGGTTTGTGTGTGTGTTTGTTTGTGTGTGTGTGTCTGTGTGTGTGTACACATACAAGTGAGAAAATCAACCAGACAAAGAAGGCTGGAATTGATTATTTATCAATTAATTATCTTGAATATCATTTTTTTTCTTCTGTTTGGTTTAGATGGGAAGGTTACAATCAGCATATCATCGCAGCTGATCGTGTTCTAACATTTGTCTCCAGGAAACCAGTGTAAAAGATCAAAAGAAGTCCTTCAATTGAGCACTTATATGAGATAACTGCTCTGTGCTTTCCCAGGGCTTAAATAGAGTCTTTTTATGCTACGCTAACTCATTGTTCCACAAAAGAGAAAAATGTATGCCTACTTTGTACCAACTTACCCAAAGATTGGTCTAACACACCCATCTCATAACTAAAATAATCTAGTTACTGGCTACTTTCAAGCCTCCCCTTTACCAAAGACTCCAGATCAACTTTCTCTAACCTGGTGACCTGTGGATACGTGTGTGTGAAAACTTACAATAATGTAACAATAGGAACTATCCAACCTCTTTATCCAGAACTTTTCCAGTTCTGCACCCATTACACACACGACCACTCAAGTGGGCAAGATCCTGAATGCAGAAGTGGAAATTCAGTTTCTTGATTTCCCCACTATAATTGGTTTATTAATGACAGCATCTTAATGATCTGTTTAAAATAAATAAACCATTCTCACCATTTCAAAGGTTTTTTGTGAGGCTCAGCTGATATTAAAATAGCACCAACCTTATGTGCTTTTTCAGCAAGTGACCTAATTAGTTAATAAAGTAATTGAATATTAAAAAGGATGTTGCAAGTGATTAAAATTTAAGAGCCTTCAGAACATTATTAAAGCTATAAATCATACATCACTGTTTTAATTTGCATAGCTATGGAATTACTAATGGTCCCACGTGAATATGGTACTTGGCAATTAGTCTTTTATTCAAAATGTTGGCAATGCCAGGATAGTTTACCAAAATTGTCTCTTCTGCGTATGTTTTTGGGCTAATTTCTGGTTTGAATGTACACCGGGGGAGAGGGGGAAGTTTATTTTTTAGGGATTCAGCTCTTCAAATGGCAAAGGCACGTTATGTTCCTTTATATGCCTGGACAAGGTATCTCAAATGACTCTAACATTTCTCTGAATCCCCTTGACATTGATTAAGTCACAGCCACAGCTGTGAATAAGGACACAATCTCTGCTACGCTTTCATTTTGCTTAGGATGTGTCGCGGGATTTCCCAAGACAGCCCTTGAAAGTCTGCGTTGGTGAAGTACAAGCAAGGTAGCCCACAGAGTTGCCAACAACTTTGTTTCATGCCATTCATTGCAACTGGAGGCCTATTGTCCTTAATGAAACTGAAGCTCACAATGTAGGCAAATCTACTTCAAGCTCTGTGATTTCCTGCCTGTTCTTTCCAGGATCAGGGGGTGAGGCTTTCAAGGCAAGATGTGTTCATATTGTTTGTGACCTCTGTGTATTTTCAATGTAGTATAATGTTCCAGTAACTTGCTACGGGTACCTGAGGCATCGCCTTTTATATCTGTGTTTATCAGTTATCTGTAGATTTCACCTTTTCTCTTGGAGCTCAAGGCAACACAGACAGCACTCCCTCCTTCAATTTTTTCTCCTCCTCCTCCTCCTCCTCAACAGAGAAACAATGCCTGCCACCTGGCTTATGCATCGCAGCCGCCAAAGGCAATATGCATCACCCTTAAAGGGATGTAGCCAGCCGGTTTAACGGAAGTCCAAGGATCGTATGCTGTGTTTGGACACGCAGATACACAATGCACCCTGACCCTCTCTGTGCAATTAGACACTGTTTCTGCAGGAGAGCCCCCTGCTGCACTGAGATCTGTTCCCCTTTGAAGAACAGCCTACGTGCACTTGATTTCAAACCACCATTCCATAGTTTTGTGGAACAATACATCAGCATCCTTCCTTGTTTTGTTATTTTATGGGCCTATTAATCGGGCAAAGTGTTACCCAAAATGTCATCCTCTAGCCTGAATGCTGAATGGGGGGGACATGGGACATGGGGGATGTCTTCTCATCTCTAATCAGTGCTTAATTGCTCACTCCTCCTGTGGGATGACTCTCGCTTGCACACCCATCTTCTTCTCTCCTTCTGAATCTCTGGAGGTGAAAAAGTGGTTGCGTTCCAGGCGTTCTGCATCGTAGCATAAACTTGAAGCACTGAAAGCCTAACAACGATTCCATTTTTTTACGTGCCCTCCTATTCCCAACGTGATATTGAGCGGCTATTTTGGTTTTCCACAGTTGGTGGATTTCATTTTGAAGAGCTTACAAGGCCAGAAGCTACAGGCAGTTGCCTTCTCCTTGAGATGCCTGCCTTCCTTCGGCTGGTTTGATGAGAACCAATTCCTTCTTGTTCATTAGCTGATGATGGTGGCAGACAAAGGCAAAGCCAAGAGTCAGAGGAGCTGCTAGAAAATGATTCACACCAGTACTCTTCGGTGCACTGAAGCTCTACAATCCCTGGCTTAAGGCTGAGGTTTTAATTAGACAGCAGCCTAAGAGAAGAAGGAAACGTTGAGAACCTCTAACCCAGGGAAAAAATGACAAGCTCCCTACTACCTTGGAAATAAATTAATTCCCACGGCCTTACACTATAAGGAAGTCATTTACCAAGGTGGGAGGACCAAAACTTGCCCACCTCTGAATCGGATAAGAGCCATCACAACAGCCAAGGAGTTTGGTACAAAAGAAGTTGCCAGGTCCTATTGATATCAATCCAAATTCAGCACCTTTTTCGTTTCCAAAGAGTAATAAAAACTATCTTTAAGGATAGAAATTGGTTGGCTTATTGATAGGGGTTTTTTTAAGGGTTGTTGTTTTTTTACTTTATTTACAGAGGGGAGACCTATGGCAAAGGAAATGCCGTTTCCATTACTCCCCTATCTCATCCACCCCTGCATCTTCCACTCAACTCATTAGGAGGGTGATTTATCCTGGGGAAAGGGATGACTTAATATCACCCATCCTAATGACACAATTAGAAGAGTGGCAAAATTGACTTGTTTGACTGGAGAAGGGATAACAGCTATAACTATTAATGATTGGAAACCCCTTATGGACTTTTTGCTGAAAAAAGAAAAACAAACTTGTGATTTATGGGGTTAATGATTAGAAAGGGTAGCCTATGGAAAGAAGAAGCTATGCTGTACCTATGGGGGTGTTAAAATATAAATGCAACTGCTCTTAAGAAGACCATTTCTTATAACTCTTTCTTTCTTTCTTTCTCTTTCTTT
>AZIM01002118.1:168423-180356 GCA_000516915.1 Ophiophagus hannah | reverse complement strand
AAGCCAGATTCACTTAATAATCATGTTACTAACTTAACAATTGCAGTGATTCACTTAACAATTATGGCAAGAAATGTCGTAAAATGGGGCAAAATTCACTTAACAACTGTGGCAAGAAATGTAAAATGGGGCAAAATTCACTTTACTGTCTCACTTAGCAACAGAAATTTTGGGCTCAACTGAGGTTGCAAGTCAAGGACTACCTGTATGTTATGTTCAAATAGGAAGAGTTCAGTGAAGACAAATAGGAACTTTCCCTATCCTCTTGCTTGTGGAAGGCAAGGGGACTCCTCCAAAGGGGTGCAGAAATGGAGGTCAGATCCCCTGTGAGCTGTTTCAGTAGCCCTTTGAAGGCATTCCTCTCCATGCAGAGGGGAGGGGTATTCCTTTGAAGAGCTGCAGAAAAGGAAGTCAGATCCCAAAGATGTGAGCCTCATTTCTGCATCCACCAAAGCAGTTCTCCTCCATACAAGAAGGGGAGACAAACACCTCCAGTGGAATGGAGAAATGGAGGTCAGATCCCAAAGATCCAGCTCTGTTTCTGCAGGCCGCTTGAAGCAGTTCTCTTCCACACATAGAAAACAGCTAAACTCAGCGGGCAGCAATCTCACTCCACTTAACGACTCCACTTAATGACCCAGGGGATCACTTAACAACCACAACCATGAGGATTATGGTCATTGAGCAAAGCATTCACATGGGCATCTCACTTAACGATCACTTGGCTCAAAATAGATTCTGGTCCCAACTGTGGTCATAAGTCAAGGTCTACTAAATAAATATGGTATGTAAATAATGGTAGCTGATACACAAAATGTTCAAGTATAAATACAAACATCTATAAGCACTCAAGCTTTGTTTGTTTTTTACACTGGCAATATATAGGAAGATTGCTGTAAATAGTGGTCTTTCATGATCAAAAGGTGAGCTAAAGAAGGAAAGCTGAAATAAGGTGGCATATTATCAATAGAATACTTAAGTGTTGAAAAGATATAAAATATAATAATGAAAAAATAACTTTTGGGAATGGTACTTAAGAGCACACCCAACATCAGTTCCTGGTCCAATTCAGGATGTTGGTCATTACTTTTAAACCCTGGGTCCAGAGTATCTGAGGAGCTGTTGATCCCAATGGGATAGGCTCATCCCACTCACTCCAGCAGAAGTCATATTCCGGATCCCACCTGCCAAAGAATTTCAATTGGTAGACTGCAGGAAAAGAGCCTTTCGTAATGAGCCTTTTGGAACATTCTCCCGCTGGAGGCGAGATTGGTCCCCCCATTCCTGGCCTTCCAGAAAAGCCTCAAAACCTGGCTCTGCCAGCTGGCCTGGGGCACTGATAGGGGTGCCCTATGCTGAGGTGACTGGCTGGATAAAGAAAAGATTTCTACCCCGATATCAGCTGTCCCCTTGATTTTTAGTTTATTATTTAATCTTAATTTTAATCATTTCATATTGTCTTTTTTTAACCTTTTTATCATTCTGTAAGCTGCTCAAAGTCACTGTAAGAGTGAGATGGGTGGCATATAAATTAAGAAATAAATAAAATCAGTACAATGTCACAAAATATGAACAGCATAATGGTGTCTATTCCAAATTTTCATTACTACTACACTTGATAAAGTCTTTTTTTTCAATTTCATTTCACTGAACACTAAAGTGATACTTAGTGAAATGCAATGCCTAATATTTTAGGTAGATTAAACTTAATACAGTATTCTACTTTACAACTATTTTTGAAAGGACTCAACAGTAGAGGTAAGACCATTATTTGATGTTATGTATAAACAAATAATCTGAGACTTCATAAGCCAAAACTTTTCCACCTTCAATAGCAGGGTTAGTTAATATGTGAGGATCCAGCTTTAACTAAACCTTAAACTGGAATTACCACTATTTTGCTTTTGGTCTCCAGTACCCGCTGGCTGGACATATAATGGATGTCACTGGGATGACCATGGAGGATCTGAAGGAGGCAGTGTGAGACAGGGAAGCATGGACAGTGCTGATTCACAGAATGGCTGAGGGTTGGACACAACTGAATGGCTGGTGACGATAATGCTTCTGGTTGTCTAATACAGGAATAATGCTTGCAGTAACTTCATCATACAAAAGCATAATCAACTGATGAGACAGATGTCTCTGGTAATTCAGCACAGATGGGCTTTGTAAAAAAAAATCACTTTATTATCCTAAAATATTTTTGTATAATTACTTATTTAAAATATGCTTGCTGCCATTTTAAAGACAAACAAGAATATGACTTACCTTCTTCCATATTAAAACAGTTCCTTTCCTATATATTTCAGGTTCTTTGTTGTAGTTAATGTTGAATTCAGAAAATAAAATCTCATTCTTGTCATTTGCAAGGGTTCCCTAAAGGGGGGGGAAAGCATTACATATGAACCTAGGAGAACTCTATTAATATTTGAAATTATTAATGTAATAAATGGATGTTGCTCTTCATTTAGGGATTCAGCATATATTTGAACAAAAAGGAACCCATCACACTTCTAAACACACATTCTCCCCAGAAATAAAATAGGGAAGCATTGTTTCATAGCTACTAACAGGTGGAGCTTAAAACTTCATTTTTTAACAGGTGATTAAGATGTCATCCATCATTATTATTAGCAGGCAAAAAGCTTGGTGAAATAATTTAATATACCTTTCTCCCAATTTGGTGGCCTACAAATATGCTTATACTATAACTATCAGAACTCCCTGATTGCATACATATACATATAATACTGAGATCTAACACATCAAAAGGGTACCAGACTGACGGCGGTGAATTTAGTATTTAAAAAAATAGTATTTTTATTCTATAACAAACATTTGCAAAACCAGCAATTTCAGTCTATTCCAGTTTCTTCTGTGGACTCAACTCATAGGGTTCTAGTGCATACACAAACATTTGTTTTTAGCTTGTACTTTCTGCAATTGGAAGATAATATTATTTGCCAAGCAGCAAAAAAATGTAATATGCCCCTGTCTTCTCTTAATAGCTATTTATACTTATATCACCATGATATCTATTATTTTCTTGCCCTGATCTAGAGGTCGATATTTTCATTTACTTGTAATTCTGATATAACATGGCCAGAGTCCTTAGTTAAAACCTCCAGTAGCACATAGAGAAATCACTATATTTCCCTAACTCTGTGGCTGGAAGTTAGACTGGGAATTTTGGGGCTGTTACACTCTTAAAACACTCACATAGTTCACCATACACAATCAAGTTATCAGATCCCCATGTCAGATCCAAACCTGATATTATGAAGAGAAAAAGAATTGTCCGTGAATATGTTTGTGCATAGAGGTACAAGATAAGGATGATGGCAAAGAAAATGTCTTGAAAAATACTATTTTTGATCTCCTTGCCAAGATTATCAATAGCACATGGATGATTGATCCCATTCAAGTGTCTAATCTAGGCTACCTCCCGCTAACTTCTGCACACGGGAAATGAACTTTAGGAAACTAAAGTTGACCAGTAGTCAAAGCTTCCTAAATGATAGAGCTAAAGTTGAGCAATGAAAAGTATGTAGTACATACTACATTCCTTATAACATTTCTTAAAAATTAGAAAAGTCAGAAGAAAACAAATCCAATTACAGTTTACAAACATTGTTGTTTTTCTAGAGGAATTGAGCTTCGTGTCATCAGTGTTCTCCTGCAACTCTTTTTTTATTTCCTACCTTTATATTACAAATAAACCAAGGCAAACATATCCAACACACATTCCTCCTCCTACTTTCCCCACAACTCTGTGAAGTGAGTAGGGCTGAGAGAGAGAGTGATTAGCCGAAAGTCATCCAGCTGACTTTCCAGGGCGGGACTTGAACTTATGGTTTCCCACTTTCTAGACTGGCCCCTTAACTACTAAACCAAATAATAAATTAGAGAAAAAATCCCAAGGTAGATGATTCCATGGCAAACAATTACTACTTTTTAAGTCCTGCCAACTAGCATTAGCCAGATTAAAAAGGGAACTTTTTAGTCTTTTTAATTAATTAAATTTAATGTTAATTTATACTGCTAATCCATGTATGATATGCCATACGTCAGGGGTGTCAAACTCAAGGCCCAGGGGCCGGATCTGGCCCATGGGGTGCTTAGATCTCTGGCCAGCGGGGCCAAGCGGGGCCACCCTGGAAACAGCGCAGGACTGGCTCGCAGTGCCTCTCAGGAGGGCTCACTGGCAGAGGGTTGCAGGAGGCCGTCACAGCCAAAAACGGAGCTCAGGAGCCTGTTTTCACTGGCAGAGCAGTCGGGCCATCATAAGCACCTGTGACACGAGTGACGTCAAGCTGGCCATGCCCATCCCGGCCCCCAAGGTCAAACATAACCCTGATGCGGTCCTCAATGAAATCAAGTTTGGCACCCCTGCCAAACGCTAAATGAATAAATGAAGTCTTTTTCTTTTTTATTTCCTGTTTTACCTGAAGTTGATCAGTTGCTATACTTACATCTTTTCTAAATAATAGCCAGTTCTTTGTAGGTTTAACCTTCCTACCAGAAACCAAATCCAATCCATGTAGACAAGCATTCCAGCAAAAACAGCAAATATAAAGTAAAACTTGGAATACAAGACAAATACACAAATATATCTGTTCCAATATTAGAAATACTTCGAATGTTATATATGTTTCTGGAAATAACACAAGCTAGGTACAATGTGCTGTTTAGGCTAAAATATTTGGAATAATGTTTCAAACCTTAAGTCTCTCTTG
This sequence comes from Ophiophagus hannah, assembly GCA_000516915.1. NCBI lineage: Eukaryota > Metazoa > Chordata > Lepidosauria > Squamata > Elapidae > Ophiophagus > Ophiophagus hannah. Next base: position 175,620 of record AZIM01002118.1, on the reverse strand, counting down.
GGCTTGTACTGGCGTCAGGCCACTTTTCTGCACAAGAATCCAAAATACTGTATTATAGAGGTTATTGATATGACCTATAGTAATACCAAGTGAAAAAAATAATCATTAGAGAAGATAGCAATATTTACTATAAGATTGGTTTCAGAAGTGGTGTTATAATTATTACAACTATTTTTATTGTTATTTATATGTAACCTGAAACAATAACATTTTAAAAATATATTTTTATAATAAATTTCTACATTGTGCAGAGGTTTGTTGGTTGTTATTTTTTTTTTTACTTTCTTCAATTTATTCAGCAAGCCATCTAGTAAGGATTCAATAACTAGAAATTTTGGGAGAAGGCATCTCATCAATTGCTAGATGCAATGGAGGGGAATAGAAGCTAATCTTGAATGTCCAGCAATATTAATACCTTTGCATTTGTTGACCTGAATAATAAGGCAGTATCTGAATCCTATTTTATACAATTGATTAATAGGGCAGCTGCATTTTTGTTGTGGAAAATATGACCTCTGCAGATAGTGATTACCTCACCATGTGGAATATTCCAGATTCCCATTCTCTTTACTTATTTCTAAGTAAGAATACAATTTTGAGAAAATACTTAACTACTGTAAGGAAGATGCCTCCCCTCCCACATTTTCCATCTCTAAAGTTGTGATAGCTCAAGTGAATAAAATCAGGTACTTTTAATGTTTTTTTTTAGCACAAAAGTGATTCTTAAATAAATATCTTAAATATCTATTCTTAAAAATTATTGTTCTATAACCTACATCTCACTCCTGTAATACTTACAATCAGCTTGTCGCCAACTGAGATAATCTTTTAGATTTTGGTCACTGGGATACAACACAACACGTCCATCAAATCCTGGTGGATACAAAAGGGGCTTGTCCTTAAAATAATCCTTCCAATAAAAAACATAGCTGGATGCAAACTTGGCGACCACGAGAGTCATTAATTTACTTGTGAGGAAAAAATGGGAGAGAAAACATAACTTTTTAATATAAGCAACATAAGAGTTAACTAGCCTATATAAATACAAGAATACATGCCTTGTTCATGATTTTAGGAATTCTTTCCAAAAATTATAGCTTATTTGTAACTTATAATTTATTCTCATAGTTTATGAATCCAAAATGTTGACAGTGTAATTCTAAAACATGTAAGATTTCTCTAGAAAAAGAGTAATGACTAGCTCTAGTAATCCCAAAGTATATGCTAAGTATAAAGTCCAGATCCAACATGTTTAATTTTGTCATGTATATATTTTATGTTAGGCAAGATTGACTGTTAGTATCTATGATTCTATCACAGTTAACATAATGCAATATAAAATGCAACTCTTATTTACATAGAAAGCATCTTATTTATATAGAAAGCATATTTCAAAATGTCTTTTAGTCTATTGCATTTAATACCTTTCTACATTTTACTATAAATGAATTGAACAACTGGTTGTCAAATAAAGTGCTTCAGAAATAATGTTTGATATACCACAAGGCTTCACTTACAGTCTGAAAGTAACACAGCAGCTCACATTGCTATAAGGCAGGGATATCAAACTGGCAGCCCCTGGGCCAGATGCATTATGTGCAGGCCACACGCACCCCAGTTCCGCAAAGGGAAAAACATCGTGAAATGTCACATGACGGCAACATGACGCTGCGAGTTTGACACCTGTGCTATAAGGCCTTCATGTGCTAAATAAACTATAATCCAATATTGCATAATCTCTGTGCAACTGAAAGACTAATGTTAAACAATTATATAGCTTATTAAACAAGAATATGCAATGAACAAGCATATTATGAGGCCATCAACTATTTTTGGAAGATTTCATACAGTTAAATCAATTTTGAGAGTGAAATATGTGAATGAAAGTTAAAAATACCTTGCCAGTAACATTTAATGGCCACTTATCCATCAATACATACTTATACAAAGATGTCTGTGTGTGTTTGTGTATGTGTCCCTTCCTCACTACATGTATTGATGTTTCTAAGAATGGAGATATATGGTAAAGCTACTAGTATCATAAAATCAAAAGTAATCAAATTGTTGTATTAAAGCTTATTTTGGAAAGAGTGTCTTAACATATATTGGAAGGGAAAAGACTGTAAAAGTAACTACCTTGCCCTTCTCTTAAACAAGTTGGTTTTCTTTTTGAAAACAAAGCTGTATTCATCACTTTGTCCATAGGCAATGACAATTTCTTCCATTTCTTCCATCACTGTTTGGGCGCACTTGTTCATCAAATTAAGAGCACAATCATCATTAGGTTTCTTAAAATCATGCTGCTCAGCAAAGCTTCAAAATGAAAAGCATATAATTAAAAACACTTCATTTGTCATACCTGTTTAAATAATTTCCTGTGTTACAGATACTAAAGTTTTGGTAGAAACTATGATAAGGGCTTTGCCCACTTAGTTGCAGCCATACCTGGAGCAATAGACCTTAGTAACAGTCATTGCAGTGTGCTTTATATGGGGCTGCTTTTGAAAGTATCCTGAAGTTGGTGCAAGATGTAATAACCTACTTGCTGGAAAATGAAAATCACAACAGCCATGGTACTGCGTTGGTTGCCCATAGATTTCTGAGTGCAATTCAAAGTGCTATCAAGTCAAGTTTCACTCATAAAGCCCTATATGCTTTGGCTTCTAGGTACCTTTCCATCTGGAATTAACACATTTTGTGTATGCTCTCTAACATATCTGTCAATTGTCCACCATTCTTAAGAAGCTAAAAGAGCAGGTGCTTGAAGACAATATTTTTCAATTGAAGCCTCTATATTATAAGCACATCTCCTCTTAATCATATCAACATCCAATTTAATGACCTCTGGAAACTAGTAAAATCAGAACTTTTCCAGAGAACATTTGGAGCATAATGATTGCATGCCATCTGTACAAATGCAGTATATTATTTTTTTAAATAAACCATTGATAGTTCGTCCAAATTATGGCAGAATAAGGATATGAAAAACATTTAGGCCGTGATCCATCTAATTTTACATAATTTGTCTTATTGTCATTACAAAGTGATAGAAGGTAGTCATTAAAAAGCTAAACCAATGCCATTTTAAAAAGATAGTATTTTGCCAATAAGATATATCAATTAGAAAGTGAGAAATTGTGATTAGGAAAGTAAAACTTCAACATTCTAAAACTAGACATGTGCGGACTATTTAACCCTGAATATAAAACAGATTTGTGCTCCTTGCAAGAGGTTAACTGCATTCAATGCTTTCATCTTGGATGTTAATATACTTTTGAATTCTGGATAATGGTATCTGTTTTGACCTGAGCAAGGAACAACTACAGAGAAAGGATTCTTCCCCAAAATTACAAATGTAATTAAAAGAAAAGAATATTTAAGATTTGATTCATGCTTCTATCTCCAATAAGATCAGTTACGGTATTGAACATACATGCAAGCACACAGTACCCTCAAATTTGCAGCATTCGCCAAACTTGGCAACTTTCAAATGTGTGAACTTCAATTCCCAGAATCCCCAGCAATGCCTGTATGAACAGATGGATTCTGGGAACAAGAGTCCAACATCTGGTAGCTGCCGACGGCTGGGAAACGGTATCCCAAAGTGAAGCCAGGGAAGCCAAACGTCCCACAGAGCTAAACAGACTTCACTTTGAACTGGCGCCGACGATCCCGGAGCTGACCCTCGCTCCTATTGGTCGGCCGGTCGCCGGGCAACCAAGCCTGTTAACTCCGCGGCCGCCAATGGTTAAAGCGTGTCTTTACCGGTGGAAACAGCGTCCGTCCAACCGTACGACGATCCAGCAGTTGGGCAAACATTTATCCTCCGTTTCGAAAGCCCGGACGTATTCGAACTTGCTCTTCGCCATGGCGGCTCGGGCATAACGACGAAAACTTGATCTAAGGCCCAAAGCGATGGCAGCGAAGGCGCCGCCAAGCCGAGGCCGCGGCAGCATTGCCGGAAGGNGGCAGCATTGCCGGAAGGAGCGCTGGGAGACACCGGAAGAGACGGGACTCTAACGCCGCCTCTCTATGATACTGTAAGATCGGCCGGAATCATTACCGGCCCTCTGCCTCTTCCAGGCCTACGTAGAGGCGCCCGAGTACATGCAGAAAGACCTGAGGCTGAGACCCGCCTTGCCGGATCGCGAGTCTCCTCATCTCCCCCCACCATGTGCGTAGACTTGTGGTTCCTCAGTGAGGTGAGGAGAGAGGAGCAGATACACCTGGTGGTTTGTTTGTTTTTTTAATCGCAAACCACCTTTCGCTCGATGACGAACGGGAGCGAGGCCCAAACTCGTCCCTGGGCAAAAAAAAAAAAAAAAAAAAAGGCGCCACCGACGTAAGGGTCCGTGCGCCTGTTCCTGCCCTCGGTATCCAAGGGCGACCTCATTGTTACGTGGTGGCGCCCAGGGTAGCCATGGCAACCTCCAGGCAACAGTCCAAGGAGGGAAAAGTGAGGAGGCACGTGGAGCCCCACAAATTGCCATTTCTTGGCCGACGTGCGGCAGGCGCGAGGCCCTCGCGAGCCAGAGGGCGGGGTCGAGAGCGGGCACGTGCACCTTGGAGTTGGGCGAGGGAGGGGGAGCGGAGAACGTTTGCAAGCCAACCGCAGCAAACAAACGGGCGGTAACAGAGGACCGGGCTGAGCTCACAATCCCGTAACAATCCTCCTATCAAGGGCGGGCTGCGGCATGGAGAAAGGGGCGCAGGAGGAAGCCCCAAGAGAGCAGCACCGGCTCCTGCATTCCACGGCTTGGCAGAGCACTGCCTGCATGGACCATCTTCTCCTGCACCCTCTGCCAGGCCAGGGGGGCAGGGACCCGCACCTTCTGCTATTCCCTCCCAAACAGGCTCCCCAGCACCATCTCCTGCACCCCCTCTCTCCCAAACAAAGCGTTTTGCACAAGGAACAGAAACTTCCACAGCCTGGGGAAGGGGGGGGCTTTAAAGAGCAGCAACATGTTTTGGAAGAGCAGATTTGTCATGGCTGGCAGCTTTCCCAGCCTGTCCTTGGGATGGAAACCGAAGCCTGTGAAAAGCAGGAAGAGGAGGAAGAAAACGGGCACCAGAAAGGGTTACAAGTGAAAGCAGAGGAGCGCGAGCCAGAGAACCCATTGCTCTTTATGGGAAGTAGCAACAAGAAAAAAAGACGAGAGCCTAAAACGCTTACAAACCGTCTCAGCGGCAAAGATGAAAGTAGTAGCAGTGTGAAAAGCGTAATAGGGGAAGTCAAACTGGGGAAAGTTGAAGAGACTGAGGAGATCAAGAAAGAGGCAAAGTTGAAAGAAAACTGCGATGCCAAAGTCTTGGGATCTGCAAAAGAAGGGACCATCAAAACCGAACTGGTAGAGCCTCTGGAGGAGGATTGCAAAGGGAGGGAAGAGGTGGCATCCAAACCTCCACCATCTGCCAGTGGTCCCGCTCACATTAGCCAGGATGTTAGTTTGTCTCAACCTCTAGGAACGCAGCATTCTCAAGAACTGAAGATTCCTGTTACACTCCATCCAGTCCCTCCAGGGGCTAGGATCCAATTTCAGGGACCACCTCCATCTGAGCTTATAAGAGTGACTAAAGTGCCAGTGACACAAGTGCCCCTTAAAATGCAGTCCTTGCTGGAGCCTTCAGTCAAAATTGAAACTAAAGATGTTCCTCTCACAGTGCTACCCTCAGATGCAGGTATTAGAAATTAGTGAGAATTTATCATACTAACCATAACTTGTTATATGTAAACACTGGATTGTACAATAAGAGTTCCACTATTATTTCAAGGTATAAGACAGTGTACTCCACCCCTCAAACTTTGAGTCAACAATTCATATACAATAGTGCATATTCCGGTGCATGAAACCTATAAGTACACAGGGATTATACTTCTCAAATTGTTTTACTGTTTGGTGTAGTGGTTAAGGTGCTGGCCTAGAAACCAGGAGACTGAGTTCTAGACCCACTTTAGGTATAAAAGCTAACTAGGAGGACTTGGGTCAGTCATTCTCTCTCAGTCCAATCCCCCTTACAGAGTTGTGAAGAAAATAGAACAAGGAAAGTATTACGTATGTTTGCTGCCTTGAATTATTTATCAAATAATAAATGTGGGATAAAATATCTATTCGACAGAGGCAAAGAATACTAAACCAGCTTAAAATTGTAATAGGCCTGTGTGATGCTTCAAATCTGATTCCAAAAGATGCAGCTGCTTTAAAAAGCTGAATAGTGCTGTGTTTGTGCTCATGCATGTCTTTGAAATTGAATAAAAAAATGCTGCACAGGGATTTAATTAGGATTTAATTTCATAGAGTAAAACATATTACCATTTATAAAACCCTATGTTACAATAAAAGTTAGGCTTTTAATTATTAAATTTGTATAGCCACTCATATCTCAGATGTGATTCTGGGCAGTATATACAATAAAATCAGAATGTTAAAAACATATCTGAAATAAAATAAACGGAGGGTCTCCAACTCCCGGGCCACAGCCCACTACCAGGCCGCAGCCTGTTTGAAAGGGTAACCCTATGTAGAATGCATTATAGTAGTCTGTGAGTGGGAAAGGTGATCGGACCACAGATAATTGTGATCAAGGAAGTGGTACAATTAGGAATAAAAAAAATTCAGTTATTTGCTATCTGTTTAAGAGGAGCTAGAATAAGCAATAGTCCTCCATTTTATTCTCACAATCCCATAAAACAAATTAGGTTGAACAAGGAGGAGGTAATGGGTTATTCAGTGAATGTCATAGTTAATTATGAATAAGTTCATTCTGTTAGACGTCTCATATTCTAACATCTGTATAAATCTACTGGTTATCAAAAGGCAGAGGTTTTATTATTCTCCTGAGATATCTCTGAAATTTTGTTTAAAAATACATTTGTCTATGTCAACTGAATTTGGCTAGATTGCTAATAAAATGCCTTTTCAATGATACATAGATGGAATCCTCAATTATTTACTGTAATATGATAGTGGAAATAGTGAGGTAGTTAAAACCAATCTTGTGAATTATATTTCATGGTCAATGAGAAAGAAGAAAACTAATTCCTGACCTCAACTTTATGTTTTCTTTTGGGGGGATAGGCAGTGTTTATCATAGATTAACGGGAGCCAGAAATATTCTGTCTTTCACCACTAAAGCCATTTATTTATACTGTATATAATTTATATATATATATATATATATATATATATATATATATAT
>AZIM01002118.1:124782-144917 GCA_000516915.1 Ophiophagus hannah | reverse complement strand
TTATTTATTTATTTATTTATTTATTTCTAAATAAAGTCAGATTGGTGAGAAGTTAAGGTGCTGGTCTAGAAACCAGGAGACTCTTGAGTTCTAGTTCCTGCCTTAGGCAGGAAAGTGGCTGGTGACCGTGGGCCTATCCGTTAATCCAGAGGTGTTAAACTTGTGGCCCGCGGCCTAGATGTGTCACACGCAGGCCACATCCAACTCAGCTCTGCAAAGGAGAAAACATTGTGTGATGGCAATGTGATGCCATGAGTTTGACACCCTTGCCTTAGTCTAACTCACCACACAGGGTTATTGTAGGGAAAATAGGAGGAAGGACTATAAGGAACATTTGCTGCCTTGAGTTACTTATACACAGTAATAAATGTAAGATAAAAATCAAATGAATAAATCATTCATGACTCTGAACAGCATACAAAGTTAAAACAAAAACAATACTGCAAAATAACAAAAAACATAACAAAATAATTTTAAAAAGTTAAAACAATATCAACCTTTAAAAAGCAAAACAAAATTCCATAATCTGCAGAAGAGCATGCTCGATTTTCTTAGCAATACAGTCTCCATATCTATGTTTTCAGATTCCCAGGCCAGATGGCAAAGCCATGTTTTCGGGCCCTTTTAAACAGCCAGCACTGTTGGGGCCAATCTGACATCAAAAGGAATAATATTCCAAAGGGTAGGTGCTTAGCAGATAAACCTTTTCTCCTTGGTCCCATTAGATGCCATTCCTTCATGGACAGGACTCTTCACATGCCTTTCCTGCTGGATCTGTTGGTTAGGTGTGATTAGACAGAGGTGTCCTTCAAATCACCCAGCCCCATGCCCTTTTATATTAAAAAGAATTAATCAATAAACTTTTATTGTTGATAATACTAATGAGTTTCCAGAAATAGAAGGAATTTGAGTTTTCAGATTTCCAAATTTAAGGAATTATACTTTAATATTTCTTTATCTTTTTGTCAAAGTATAATTGCATAGTACAATTTTTTTTATAGAAGCATAGGTTATAATATAGTCCTGCACATATTAACTACAGAACACATGTAATGATTTTCACACATAGTATAATTATTATTTGCAGTCAAATGTTTTGTAGTAAAAGAAAATGAAGTAAACTTTCAATAAGAAAATACTACAGTATTAATATGGTTTCTCAGTTGTAACTGATCATTTTCTTTCTTCAAAGGTGAAGCCGCTTCTACTATCCAGCTGCCAGCTCCTTCTGCTCAGCATCCAGGCCCTATTACACTGTTCCAGCCAAATACAACACCATTAGCTGCCTCAACTGCAAACCTGCCAATTCGGCCAGTGCTTCAGCCACAACGATTTGCTGCACCTTCCCCAACAGAAGTTCATCGTGTATCTTCAGGAACAAATTGCTCTATAAAGAGACCCACCCAGATTTCTATTGAAAGCTCAAGCAGGACCCCAAATAATACAAGCACTACTCATCCTAGATACAGTGTCTCAACTAGCCAACCCCCCAAGGAATACTCAGGTGTTTCTTCATGTTCTAGAAATGGACCCATTCCTCAAGCACCACCTATCCCTCATCCACACGTTTATCAGCCTCCTCCCATTGGTCATCCAGCAACTCTCTTTGGAGCTCCTCCTCGATTTTCATTTCACCATCCTTACTTTTTACCAGGGCCTCATTATTTCCCTTCAAGGTAATGCAACCACATACTTGCATTCTGGAATAGGTAATTAGATACACTTTGCCAAGGTTTGCAGTTACTGTTAGCAAAAGTGCAATGACATTAGACAATTTTCCTTCTGTTTTTCCTGTTTCTTTTCATATGGAACTTCCATACATTTCATTCTACTGAAATTATTTTCATCAAATTTTCCAGTTACCATAGAGATTTTTAAGGATTTTTCTTCCATATCCAATCTTTTAAACCTGTCTAGTACATTATTGTCTCCAAGTAGAAAAACAAGTCAGAATCATCATACTCATCTAATTATTAAAACAAATCTTTCCAAGACACAATCTACCCAACAGTTTTTGATTAGAGACCTCAAACTCCAATGGCTCAGTCTCTGATTTGCAGCCTTGGTTTTTCTTAAGTTAGGTATAATCCCATTACAATCTGGACATGTATATATTTTTGATCTAAAGCCACTGTCTCCATTGAAGAGAAGACTGGATGATTGATGATGATGATGATGATGATGATGATGATATCCCGATATATATCAATTGATCAAGGTGACAAATATACCTAATACTTCTGCCTCCCATTTTCCTCACCACAACAATTTTCTAAGGTGGCTTGGGCTGAGAAAGAGTGACTGGCCCAAGGTCACCCAGTTGGCTTTCATGCCTAAGGGAGGCCTAGAACTCACAGTCTCCTGGGTTCTAGACTAGCACTTCACCATGACACTAAGCTGGCTGAGTTTTTAGTTCTTTTGTATAATCACTTCTGTGCTGAAATTCACCTATCTGGCTAAGTATATGGTAAATGTACCACAGATTGTTCAATAAGCTATAGTGGTTTCTCAAAGGCAGTAAACCATAAAGCATGTTGTACACGTAATGTGTGAATTTATACAACACACTAAAACAGAATAAAATATACCTTAGATTTATGTGAACCTCCCCTTAAGTCAATCTTTCTTTGGTAGACTACTACGACTTTTTTTAACCTTCTTCCATAAGGGTCCATGAACAGTGTGATATAGAAAGTACCCATTAAGAAAATGAGAAAAGAGCAGAGTATTATAATTTTAGTTAGGTAGCTATGCTCTTATTCTGGAAAAGGATATCCTTATCAATGACCTGTTAATTTCACTTTGGGGCTGCTGCACTGCATTTTGTGTAAATCATTCACAATCTTAGCAAGTTACTATAAATTGGGGCAGGATAGAGAAGAAGAAAGTAAGTTGTCTTGGGAATAAATTTAAGTAAAATTTATTTCAAGACAAGCTTGACTCCTGGTAACTTTATTAACTTATCCATCTGGGATTTTTTTTTAATTCTCCAATCTAACTATCATCTGTAGTATCCCATCCAATCTAATTGGTATCCCCTTGCCAAGTCTATATAAGACTGTTCAGATTCTGTTAAATTGTTAAGAAAAAACCTTGCATTTATATTAAATGCAAAGGGGAACTTTTCAAAACAAAAGTCTGTTTAGCTTGTATGGCTTGGCATAAGAGTGATTTTGTTTATTGGATCAATCACCTGTCTTGTTAGTATAAGACATGAGCCTCAAGGCAAAAATAACTACCAGTGAAGTTAAACATTTACAGCAATACATACTTACAATACATACTGCTCCACAGTGCTTTACTCTGAACAGTTTACATCAGCATATTGTCCCCAACAATGTGGGTCCACATTTTACCAACCTTGCAAGGATAGAAGGCTAAGACAATATTGAGCCCTGTCAGGATCAATCTCTTAACTGTGGGCAAAGTTAGTCTGCGATACTGCATTCTATCCACTGTGGCACAATACACTATCATCAGGGCTCATTATAAAAACCCAACATTTTGAACTGACTTCAGGTATGAACTTAGGTTGTTACAATATAGAGCAGTTGGAAATGAAATGCAGAATACAAGACGGTGGTCATCTTATTGTTAATCATAAAGATTAAAGATCCAGAACTTCATGAGTTTCTTTACTTAATGCCAGGAAGTTATATGATCAACAACAACTTTTTGCTAAATTGCTAAATGTAATCATCACAATACCTCACTTATTTAATTTGCTCCCAATATCTATTTACATTTTACTTGTACCCATTCATATCTTGTGTTTCTGTGTGTGAGTGTGTATATATATGTGTGTGTGTGTTTATGATAGATGTTTAAAATGCTTCAAATTCAATAGTGCAATTTGAGTTTGAAAACAGTTTGCACACTATTCAGTCTATCCATCCATCATCCATTCAAATTATCAGGAGCTTGAGTTGAAGGAGAATAGAGATACATACCCATGCATACATGCATGTACTAGTTAACATTGCACGTAAACAATAAAGCAGACTATATGGCATTTCTCATCAGCACAGAGTTTTTAACTGCCTTTTAATTTTTATTTAACCCTTTCTGTTTAAGTTGAGGATGTTGCTGGGGTGTTTATTGGTTTTGTTTATGTCACGTTAAACCATCTTATTATTTTGGGATGAATGCTATATATATTAAATAATTCAGCTTTTATTAAAAGTTGGGGGTAAATGACTGAATTGTCCTACCTCTGGATTGATTTCTATACTGTAGGACTATCTAGTCAATATTCTACTAATATTCTATAGCAAAAACCTTAGATTCAGTTGTAGACCTCCTCTAAAAGTTATTACAGAACAGTGAATTTAAATGTGATCAGAAAATATGTGGGGAATAACTATAAATACCTTTAAATTAAATATACAGATTAAATATTAAATTACATTAACAATTGAAATTAGGTGAACTTTTTATCCTGCTGCAAACTTTTCCTTCTGTTCAAAAGTCAAATACAGTTTTCAGCCTGAAAGAGAACGTACTTTTCTATTAGTTTAAATAAAGACCTGCTATGAAGGTAGTTCTCAACCTATGACTACAGTTGAGTCCAACATTTCCATTGCTAAGCAAGGCAATTATTAAATGAATTTTGCCCCCATTTTATGACCATTTTTGCCTCAGTTGTTAAGCAAATCACTGGAGTTGTTAAATGAATCACATGGCTGTTAAGCAGATCTGGCTCCCCCATTGACTTTATTGGAAACCAGCTGGGAAGGTTACAAATGGTGATCACATGACCTCAGGACAATACAACTGTCTTGAATATATGCCTGTTGCCAAGCGCCTGGATTTTGATCACATGACCATGGAGATGCTTACAGTGTGAAAACTGGTCATAAGTCTCTTTTTTTTTTCAGTGGCATTGTAACGTTTAGCGGTCAGTAAACAAATGGTTGTAAGTCAAGAACTACCTGTGTGTTAGTAGTGATATATCAGTCCTATGGCAAAGCAGTCGAAGTAACCTTTTTTTCTTTGTTTTGATGCAGCACATGTCCATATAGCCGGCCTCCTTTTGGCTATGGGAATTTCCCCAGTTCCATGCCTGAATGCCTTGGCTTTTATGAAGACCAATATCAAAAGCACGAGGCCATGTTTTCTGCCCTGAACAGAGACTACCCTTTCAGAGAATATTCCGATGAACACACACATAGCGAAGACTCCCGCAGCTGTGAGAGCTTGGAAGGGACATCCTATTACAGCAGCCACAGTCAGACTGAAGAGGAGTATTTAAACCCTATGCCACAGTTGGACATTGGGGCCCTTGAAAATGTTTTTACAGCCACCCCTTCCACCCCTTCTAGTGTACAGCAAGTCAATGTGACTGATAGTGATGATGAGGAAGAAGGAAAGGTGTTGAGAGATTTGTAATTTTTTAGATCAAATCTAGCATACTTTTTAAAACATGAAATAAAACATGTTCCTCATATAACACTATTTTAGTGAGTGTTATCTAGAAGGCATAGTAAATCTAGATGGTTCTAAAGTTTTTATGACACATGGGAGAGTTCCTGAACCAATGTATCATCACAGGTACTGTATATTTTTATATTAATTTTGCATACTCTGCTGATCAAGGCAGCTCTTAAGATGGTGAAGACTTTTTCATTTAGTTACCTCGTGTCTTTTAACTGAATGTTATGGGTAATGTTTCCAGAGACCATGTGAATAGTGTACCTTATTGATTCTACATTCAGCTAAACTTGATTTGTCAACATTTTGCATTTGAAAAAGTGCACTGAAGAAGTTTGATAATTAATGAAATCAGGGCATTGCCCTATATATCTTGCGTCATGTAATGCTAGAAGCAACGTAATTGTGTGCAACTTACCACAATTTTTAAAATCCGCTGTTGAGCAAATACAGACCTTAATTTAAAGAGAATCATACTATTTGTGATGGGAAATTTCATTTTCCTATTTCAGTCTCTCTTCCTTGGTGACGTGATATTTTAATTTCTATCAAGATAAAAAATGTATTTATTTCTCTGTTGTGCTCATGGTGTGCACACCCTTTGTTATACGTAAGTCAGAGTTGTCAGATTTTAAAAATCTGGCCTGTGGTGAAATTAGTAATTTTTTAAAAAAAGCAACTACAGTTGTTCCAGAATCTAATCTATATTTATGCTGAAATTGCTATATAATTATCTGGTCTGCAGCCCCTCTTATGGTTTAACTTATTTCTCTGCAAGAACAATTCATTTTTTAACATCTATATAAATGGAACAGTTATATAATTCTAAGAATAAGTAAGAATCAATCTAGCTGTCAGTTGTATACAAGCAGGTTATGATTCTATACCAGAATATAATTAACAATATTGCAAACAATACATTTTAAATTGTAGTGCTTCAAAAGTAGTTGTAAAGAAGATGAAACATTACTAAGCTATTTGTTCATGTTGCAAACCAATTTTATAGCTACACTTTTCTTTCTGTTTTGGGGAAAGGGGCTGATAGTATAGATGTTCCATTTTTGTTATGTTAAAATAAAATCACATGAACCATATGTTGTTACCTCTCTATATTGTGACAAACAGAATTATGACCCTTGTATGTACATGATAAAGTCAAATGTGGTTATCAATTTTAATATTCCTTGGAGGGATTTGTTTTAAGGATAATCATACAAAGGGTGTGCTAATATCAGTAACTATTGTGAACTGATTGAAAATGTTAATCCTTTTCATGACATTTCATTTAAATTGTAAATTATCATATGTGTTAAGAGATAATAGCCTTTACGGGATAGAAAAAAATTTAAAGAATGAAAAGGAAATTTGATATTAGATTGGTAATTTTTGCTAATAATCATAGTGCATCAGCACTAATATGTAATACTGATGTGGTTTAGAATACTTGATATATTCTAAACATATACTTCAAATATGCTTCTTGGGGAAAGTTGGTCTTCAAGAATTCTTGTGAGCAAATGTGCTACCTTCCAGGAAAAAAAGTCTGTGAAAAGTAGAAGAATCCACATAAGCCAATCCTTCTCAACCTACAATCCTCTAGATTTGTTAGATTATAACTCTCAGAAAGGCAGCATGCAGAAAAGATTATCCTGCTATTCAGCATCATTATTCACAAATCCAAGCATTAACCATGCTATTCTGGCTCAAATGAGTCACATTTCATTTCATTAAAAATATTACATTTTCCAGACTATGAAAGAAGGTAAGAGAAGAAATAATTGTGTGATAACAAAAAGGAAAAAGACAAACCTCATATTAAAAATTTCCAGTGATAAAAATGCCATTATAAAAAAGATCACCAGCTATAGCATACTGTATATTTTATAACTTTTTGCTTGCCCAATATAGTGCTATTTCAGGGCAAAGAAAAATCAAGATATGAATTTATAATTTTCTTTTTTTAATGCAGCTTTTTATTTGACAATGGTAAATTGTGCAATATGAAGAATAAATTGCTGACTTTTGAAATCAGAAAGTAAAAGACTAACCTCATGGAGACATCCCTGTATCATGGAGACCAGTGGTTTTGTCAGATCTGGGATAAACCTCAAAACAAAATCTGCTTATTAAAATAAAAACCCAATTTTTTTGTATAGAATAAGGGGGAAAGTTTGCACATTTTCTTTCATATGTTCAAAAAATGTAAGCAAACAAATATTCAGGCTGATTCTAAAAAAACATGTTTGGCAACTCAGTTTATAAAACAATATGTCTATTACATTTTATCTTGCATAATTGGGCACAAGGCACAAACAAAATTGTAATGCAATTCCCCTTTAGAATAAGTTTCGTTTTATGGAGGCATCCACAAAGAAAAGAGGAAGAGGGCATTGATTCTATATGGAAGATATATAGCAGTGTATGTATGTATATATGATTCTCATGCTGTTTTGATGAAATAAGACGAAGGGGAATTCCTTCCATCAAGGACTTTTGCCATTATTAAAACTATCATCTGAGACACATTCAGAATGGTTTACCTGCGTCACAGCTGTAGAAAGCTGTATAACATCAAGGTTATGTTTCCACAAATAGGTTTGCCCGAAGGCTCGGCACTTCTTATAAATCTTAAAACAGTAGTGAAGATGAAGCTGAGATAGGAATGAACCACAGTACATGGGTATGATCTCAAAAGCAGAGGTGATTATCTTTTGGTCCAAGGAAAGAATTCTAATCTTCAAATAATTCTGAAGACTGTTGGAAGGGTGTTAAACCTACAATTTTTTATAGCCATGGTGCATTTTCTCCTGATGAAAGTGTCCAGTTTGAAAAAGTGATAGTAACATTTAAAAAAAAAACTTGAGCATTGCTTGATTTTGCCCAGGCAATAGAGTCAAATAGGTATGTGGACTGCACAGTTCATAGAATAGAATGAGAACTGAACGGATAGAGGAAGTTATGAAAACCCAAGAACAGGAATTCAACCAACAGTAGACATGCCACATAGAGGCATGTGACGTACATAATTTCAGCACATAAAGATGCAGAAGGTCTACTAATTGTATCTACATCTATTGTCCTGAGTGATCAATAGGTTCATAGGTGCAAAAGGCTGCTGCGTGCAAAGTTGAATTACAATAGCATTACAGTTCTCAAAAGATGTTGCACCAATTCGTAACTGTCATCACTTTGTGAAGGTCTTTAAATTGGTCTCTTCATTGTGCCTTGTATGTGTGTTTCTATCTTTCCCGTGGGGTAGTAATCTGCTCTTCAGTCCCATTCAGCTGTGCATCTCATCCAGAATAGTAATTGGCACCAATGTGCCTTATATGCACAATAACTTTTTCTGATTTTGAAATCAGAATGCAACTTTTATTGTCCTCGTAAGTAATTGTTGGATTAATTTATGCATACAGGTTAATTTTATCTGCAGGTATGTAGTCTGCTTCTGCAGATGAGAGGGTGATTATTGATTGCTTTCTATTAGTCCAACTGCTCCCCCATAGTGAAATAAGTTTATATTCATGACTTTTCTGTACTTCCAGCCCGTTTGCATCCATAAGCTTGTACTTAGTTGACCAGACTGATCTTGAAATGCTAATTGGTATCAAATCTGGTTAAATTGGCTGGGTAACCATTAAGAAACAGTAGAGCCATAAGCTAAATTGGAAAACAAAAATATCAAAATATGGTATTGTTGCCCCCAGCCACCAAAAAAGACATAGAACTTTTCATAAGTCTTGAACTCAAATCAAAGATTTTATCTGCCTAACAACAGCTGCCACTGCTTAAGACTAATCTTTCTTCAATATTTTGGCTATGCTTGTTCAGTATTCTGAAGATTTTAAACATACTTGGAAGACTCCAAGTTAAAAATAGAATAGAATTGTTTATTGGCCAATTTGATTGGACACACAAGGAATTTGTCTCCGGTGCATAATCTTTCAGTGTACATACAAGCAACAAGTGATAAATCATGATCATAATCCTAACATACTGTACACTCATCATAAATCATAAGATACAGCACTCAGTGATAGTCATAGGATATTAAATAAGCAATCAACATAAATCATAATAGTATACTCAATAAAAACAATCCACATAAATCTTAAGATACAAACAACAAAGTTATAGTCATAAGGAGCTAAGGAAATAGGTAAAAGCAAAGATGAGAAGGATAATAGTAATATCTACTAGGTAGTTTGACATTCCAGGGCTTAAGACAGTGTTGTGGGAATTTGTTGTTTAGCAAAGTGATGGTATGGAGGAAAAATGTCCTTGTATCTAGTTGTTTTGGCATGCAATGCCTGGTAACATTGTCTTGAGGGAAGTTGAAATAGTTTGTGACCAGAATGTGTTGGTCTGTTGATATTTTCACAGCCCACTTTCTAGGTTGTGCGGTATACAGATCTTCAATGGAAAGTGGGCTGGTTGCAATTGTTTTTTCAGCAGTCCTAACTATCAATTGAAGTCTGTGCCTGCCTTGTTCGGTTGCTGTACCAAACCAAACAGTTATAAGAGGTGCAAATGACAAAGTCAATAATTCCTTTGTAGGACTTGTATCAGCAGCTTTCTGAGCTTTCTGAGTTGGCTCAGAAAGAACATTCTTTGTTGTGCCTTTTTGATGACGTTTTTGATGCTAGGTGTCCATTTCAAGTCTTGAAATATTATAGAACCTAGAAACCTGAAGGTCTCTATTGTGGATACTATGTTGTCTAGTAAAATAAGAGGTGGTAGAATAGGAGGGCTTTTCCTAAAATCTACTATCATTTCTACAGTTTGGAGTGTGTTCAGTCAATTGTTCCAGCTGTACCACACCAGTTTATCAACTTCCTATCTGTTTGCAGATTCGTCATCATCTCAAATGAGAGCAATCACTGTTGTATCATCTGCAAATGTAGTACTTTAACAGAGGTTTGATATTCAGTCATTGGTATAGATAGAAAAGAGTAGTGGAGAGAGCACACTGCTGTGGGAGGCCCCTGTGGTAATTGTACAAATATCTGATGTGATTTTGCCTGGCTTCACCTGCTGCTTCCTAAGTTTATGATTCACTCACAAGTGTGGTCAGGCACAGCTAGCTCAGTTTAGTGAAAATAATATCTAGAAATATGGTATTGAATGCCAAGCTGAAGTCTATAAAAAGGACCCTTATATAGGTTCTTGGAGATTCAAGATGTTGTAAGATGTAGTGCAGTGCCATCTTAACAGCATCATCTTCTGATCTATTTGCTTGATAGGTCAATTGCAAGGGGTCTAACAGCAGGTCTGTGATGGTTTTCAGGTGGGCCAGCACTCCAAGTTAAGAACTTGTTTCTATCATAGAACCACACCAACCTTTTTCAGCTGATTTCAAACTATGGTAGTGCTGTTTTTCTCTTGCCAAACAACGACCTAGAAAAAATACCTACAGTATTTGAGACATTGTCTTCCTCTGCAGATGGCTTGCTTGATGTTTGGAGCCATCATTAAATATGGAAGAAAATTGTCCAGGACCATCTGCTTAATCCAGACTATAGCTGCAATTTGCCTAGTTAAGAAGATTGTTTGCAGCATATATACATTCTTGATTCATCATGAATCAAAGGAAACTATTGGAGACATAATACTTAACTCATTATCTTCTGGATAATATTTTCCATTAAAACTACCAAATACAGTATTCAGCTTCCTACAGGACTTGTTTTATGAAACCCAAAAGATTTATTATAGTACCATATAGCTTTTGTGGACTACAGCCCACAATGGCAGATGCCAGAAATACAACACTGATCGTTCACAAAATAATAATTTCAGGACACTGAGGAAGATCCTAATGCTCAGAATGAAAACTAAATCCTTCAGATGAATTCACCATTTCTTGATTTACTGGATCTAACTCCAGTGGTCAGTAGATTTCATATGTAAATCAGCAACCACATCTGCCAGAACTTGCTTTTCTTTCCCAGTTTGTAACAACTTTCTGAACAGCACTGGACTAGGCACTCTCATAAAGCCTTTCTCAAGACAACAGTGTTTGCTGGGGGTGAAAGTAGACAACAGTGATAAGATGGTGAAGGGAACATTGTGCTAAAAAGGCTGACCTTTTTTTAATGTATGCTAAAGTCATTCTTTCTGCCGCCTTGCCAATTTTGGCTGCCACAGTGTATGCTATTGGCACTAGTCTTGACTTTTAAATAGGTCCTTTAGATAGTGGTAATTTGGTCACTCATAAAAAGGAAATCAAATGCACGACTATAGGAGGAAAGGTACTTGGGCCACAAACTACTATCTTGGAATTTATGGTTTAAACCAATGGCCCCCAACCTTTTGGGCACTAGAGACTGGTTCCATGGAGAGTTTTTTTTCTGCGGACCAGAGAGGGTGTGGTTTTGCATCCTGCCTGCATCCTGTGGATGGGGCTTTGCTTGTTTGTGTGGACTGGTTGCTGACATGCTGCAGACTGGTGCTGGTCCATGGAACACAGGTTGTGGACCCCTGGTTTAGACCATTTTTAAAACCTTCTTAACCTTCATTTAACATTAGTTCACACATCCTTAAAGTTGCTGAAGCTGAGAAACACTGATTTAGACTCTGGTGCTTTTCACGCCAGGCACAGCAACTTAAAATATAGCCTCAACCATGACTTCAAAATCTTGGGTTCCCCACACCATTGACGTCCATGAAAAGGAACATGGAGAGGAATGTTATTGTGGGTATCATTCCACCTCCAGCACCGGCTTCTGGAAACCAACAAGATGTAGACTCGCCACCAGAGGGCGCACATTCTGGTTACTGCGCATGTTGACTCGCAATGCGGTCCCCTTCGGGAGCTTGGTTGGAGTTGCTCGGAGGCTGCCGGCTCGATTTGCACGTTAAACCTTACAATAAAGAGCAAGCGGGGGAAAAGACCCACCGGTTTCGAATCCGAAGGGCCCCCTTAAAAGCAACCCTGATGGAAGTAAAAGATTGCACGTATAAATCCACCGCGCTTGGAGACTTGGAGAACTTAATACTCGCCGCAGGTTCTGATCAATTTTAAAACGGGAAGGCAAGAGGAAGTGTGTGTGTGTGGGGCGGGGGGGGGAAGGATCTCGCTTGCATCTTTTTGTGGTGGCTTCGTATTATTGATACCGGGAGAATCTCCGACCAATGGGCGGAAGGATGGATTCCGTCGTGGGCGGGCTTTAAGAATGGCCTCGAGTAGGCGCACGAATTCAAGGGGCTTCTGCCCAATGTCCTTGCAAACGAGGACGCATAGAGTGGCAGAGCTGTCAGTCTTCATCCCTCGGACGATCTTCTTCCCAGACCATTGGAAAAACGATGCCCATGTTGGCAGAAGGGGGCTTGGCTTATTGCATTGGCATCATATTGCTTTGTCTGAGAGAGTTTGCAGCTGAGGCTCCAGGATGGAGAGGTAAATGTTTGCATCTCTCTGCAAGGCTAATATTATAATTAGAACTGCTAATTGAGTGGCATCCGATCTATTCAACTAGAGCAGCTTAACGATGAGTGTAAATATCCTCAGCATTGGAAAATAATCTTTATATTTTCTTTAAATGGTACCATTATTTAAAAAAAAGGGGGGGATATTTAGCGGGAAATAAATGTCCTCGGTTCTAGGGAATGGAACCAGTATGATATGTAAGCATTTCTGGCAAGAGGAAAAATGAGGTGTGTGGTTAGTTTTCATAACTGCATAAGAATTTGTGCATAAATAACAGGTCTAAAACAGATTGAACAGGGGAGCAGAATTGTTATTCCCTGTTCTGCTTTTATTGCTACTGTAATTGTTCTGCTCCCAAGAAGGTTTAATTCAGAAGCAGTGCATTTGTTTGCGAAAAGATGTTCTACAGGTATGCCCAGGAGAAATGGAACTGCTGAATTTTTTTTTCCAAAACAACACCAACAACCTGGTGTCAGCAGAACCCTGTGGGATAACTTACAGCAGCTATAATTAAGAATCACAGCCTCCAGTTGGACTAAGTGTAGAAGTTTTTAATTTTAGGTTAATTGGAAAAGTATGAGTACTTTTTAAAGAACCAACACAGGGTCTTAAAATGGCAACAGTGTACCTATGATGTTTGAAAAATATGCTCCAAAATGAATAAATCCATACAGTAGGTGGGTTGAATAATGAAATGAATAAAGTGAATAATCCATGCAGTAGGTTTTCTCCTTGATTGGAGACAGAGAGCAGCTTGCCTGTTATGATAGACAAGCCACTTCACTCTGGTCATTGCTGTCCATGGTCATTTTTTAAAACCCTCTCCTCCCTTGAGAAGTTTTCAGACAAATCAAATAGAGAAGTGTTCTGTGTCTTCCCCCTTTAGCCTAAACGACAGGAAGAATTATACATACAAAGGTGTTTCTTTTCCAGCATGTCCATCATGGGGCTCATCAGATAAGAAAGTGTCAAATATGTAAGGAAATCAGTTCTGGGAGGGCAGGGGGCATTGGAAGAAAGGAGGGATCCTACAAATGATCTAAGCCAAATGTCCTGAAAGCTATCCAGCCATGGATGGGAGGGGAAAAGCAGCAGAAGAATCCACCAGTCAGGGCAGTGGAAAACATGGTCCCCACACAGAACCTCAGACCATCACTGGACAAAAAATAGGAAGTGGTTGAAAGCCAGAAAGGAATTCCTTGAGCCAGTGTGGTTTCTGCACAGCAATTGCGCAAGTTAAGGCTGCAGTAAGGAAAAAGCAGGTATCAGTTATGAACACTTCCCTTATTTATTTATACCCCACCTTTATTATTTTTATAACTAACTCAAAGTGCCAAACATACCTAATAAACCTTCTTCTTCCAATTTCCCCCATAACAATAACCCTATGAGGTGGGTTGGGCTAAAAGAGAGTGACTAGTCCAAAGTCACCAGTCGGCTTTCATGCCTAAGGCAGGTTTCTATGCCAACACATTAACCGTTAGACCAAATCTATATTGCTGTTTCAGGGGGTCAGGGTAGGGTAGTGTCAATAGAAGAAATAATAGAGCAAGACAAAATACAGTTAAAAATGAAAAAGCTTAAGATAGAAATTATATTATTTGGATAATATAGAGGTTAAAAGTAGTAACACCTAGAGCTTTAGAGAGAGAAAATAAGATAATAGAGCTTGAATCAAAAATAGGATAAAGAATAAAGTATATGGGGGAATACATTTGCTTCATCAGAAAACTCGTGTCAGCTTTCTTGTATTTACTCGAGTGAAGTAAATAACTTTCTTTTCTGAACATTTTAATAATAAAAGACTCTTAAATGTAGACATTGTTTCACCTGCCCGAATCTGTTTACCACCCCCAAATTGAACCAACGATGACTAAAGGGCTTATGCTTTATGTCAGGGATCCCCAACCCCTCTGCTGGGCCGTGAGCAGTTTAGAACAAGGCCGCAGAAGCGGCGGGTGAATGTGCCCATGCATGGATTCCCACTTGCACAAGCAGCAAGTGAGCGTGTGCACATGCCGTCCATTTGTGTGATTGGTGGGCATGCTTGACAGGCACTTGTGTGGAACCATCCTTCCTCCCCTGCCAGTTCACAAAGCCAGAAAAGTTGGGGAACTCTGCTTTATGTAGGATAATACTTACGTTCCCTTGCTCTCAACAGTCACCCACAAACCAGAGAGACAAAAGAAAGGCTCTACTTTGGGGTAGCCTTTTTAAAAATGGTTCCTAGACCTTGATTGACACACCGATGGCATCCTTCCTCCACCAATAATTGTTTATGGCCCATGTAATAATGAGCACATATCTGAGCAGCAGCTTCCCTGCTCTCTTTCTGTGAAAACACCTCTGATCAATTTGGAAATAATGATAGTTATAAACACATAACTTCAAAAAGAACAATTCTTCTTTCTGATGAAAAAACAACAACTGGTGACCAAAGATGAATGTTCTTTTTTGTATCTAGAGATCAGTCAGTGTTTCACAAGACAGAGGAAAACAAATATAGGTATGATCAATGGTTGAGGGAACTAGGTATGTCTAGCCTATTAAAGAGAAGAATTAGGAGAGACATGATAACTATCTTCTAGTACTTGAGGGCTGTCACAGGGGATTGACTTTTTTCTCTGAAGCACTTGAGGGCAGGACAGGAAATAACAGGTGGAAGCTTATTAAAGAGAGATCCAATACAGAAGTAAGAAATTTTCTGACAGCGAGAACAATTAATCAATGGAATAGTTTGCCTCCCAGAGTTATGGGTGTTCCATCACTGGAGGTTTTCAAGAATAGGCTGGACAACCATTTTATTGGGATGGTATAACCCTGTCTTGAGCAAGGGTTGGACTAGAAGATCTCTGAGATGTCTGACAGCCCTATGATTCTATGCTGTATGTTCTATATTCTAAAGGGGCATGTTAATGGGAAAGATGAATAAAGAATGAGAAGAGATAAAAGATGAAACTTACTTTTCCAAGAGGAGATAATGTAATCTGGGGTGTGCATTTTGAGAGGGCGCTTACAAAACCGAAGCCAACAGACAAGCAGAGATTGGAAGGAATGGCATATACCCAAAGACCACCAACATCCATTCAGCCTATGAGGCATTGGTCAACAGGATGGTGGGATGATCCCAAAATCTAAATCTGATAACTCCAAGGGTAAAGAGAAAACCAACCTAAATAAAACCACAAAAGCCATAAATTTTAACAGAATGGGAGGGACAGGACCCAGTGACTATGAAGGAAAACAAGAACATAGGGACAGAGCTGCCTAACACAAGTGGTAGGGGATTAAACTAGAAATAGGTCAGAGATCTTTGCCAGTTTAACCTGAGTATTAGATGATTTAGTGCTATAAATCCAGAAGGAGCAGTTGAAAAAAGTCAAGCAAACTTAGTTCTGCTTCTAAATTAAATTGAATGTTTATGGAGATTGTCAATCATCCAGGTAATGGTTGTCCTAAAGGTGCTTTTATAAAAGGCAACTGGACTTTCTTGGTTTTTTTTCTTCTCATCCAAGAAACTTCCAAGAATTGAATTAACAAAGAACTGAAGAAGCTTCCTGGATGAGAATCAAAACATTTTCAAAGAAAAGAAACCAAGAATATTCAGTTGCCTTTTGAAAAAAGCAGCTTTGGGACAGTCCAGGATGATAGCAGTGTTCCAATATCTAAGGGGTTGCCATAAAGAAGAGATGGCCAATCTATTCTCCAAAGCACCTGAAGGCAGAACAAGAAGCAGTGGATGGAAACTAACCAAGGAGAGAAGCAACCTAGAGCTAAGGAGAAATTTCCTGACAGATCAGTTAATCAGTGGAATGACTTGCCTCCAGAAGTTGTGGGTGCTCCAACCCTGGAAGTTTTAAAGCAGAGATTGGACAACCATTTGTCTGAAATGNTACAGGGTTTCCTGCCTGAGCAGGGGGTTAGACTAGAAGATCTCCCAAGTTCCCTTCCAACTCTGTTATTCTGTTCTGAGTTTCTATAACTGTTTATTTTTCCAATATTTTTAAGTATGCTATATAGTCAGATGATTTCTGTTGCAAGGCATATCCCAATAAATAAGATGATGTTACCATTAAATTAAAGACGGAATATTTGGAAAACACTAGATGGGTCTTTTCTAAAAATAAAGGATGCTGCTGAAGGGAAGTAAGAAATATCCAGCGTGATAACAGTTGTTGCTGTCTTAATGGATTATGAATTATGGGGGGGTTTTCCCCCTCTGATGACTTTTACAAGTTCATAACAGATCTTTGAGCAATTCCTTATGTTTCTCCAGCAATGAGGAATTCAGTCACTCCCCAGATGCCCCATGAAATTATAATCCCTCAGTGGAGAGCGGATGCAAACTCAGGCAACGACAAGGTAGGTTGCTAAATTACAATTGCTAGCAAAGATTTTTTTTCCTGATTATTCTTCCAGATAGTTATTCTTTATCTGCTCATGGCAAGAATGGTTTGCTTGTGGCTGATTGCTCAGCAGCTGCAGTGAAGAACCCAAAACAACACATGTGTTTGTGTATGTGTGTATGAGAGAGAAAAGATGTAGCTTTTTGAAGCAATATATGGGAAGAAAATTAGAATTAAAGTTAAAATGAATATTCCATCTTGAGATTTGAATGCCTTGATACTAATAATCTCCTCTTCTACAGAAGGAATCAATCTTTGCCAAAACCTATCTAAAATGTTAAGCATTCGTCTTCCCTCTCATAGGTTTGTTCTAGGGAAGAGGGATTAAAAAAAACTCAAGATGATAGCTGAAAATTTCCAATTAAAGCCCCTCCTTTTTTACATCCCTTGTGCATGTGACACATATAAAGAAAAAGGAGGTTGGTCATGCAGGTCCTTTCCAATGGATGTCCCTGCTGCTTCTCCTAGAAGGATATATCAGATTCAGCTGAATCCAAAGTGATTTGAATTGGAAAAGTTCAGAAGTTGTCTGGATCCAAGCAAGGCTTTTCTAGATAAGATTGAACCTAAATCCTTTGTTAATGAGGTGGAGGAACAGGAAATATATAAAAAGAGCTGATCCGCTTTTCTTCCTGTTCTTAAGCTAAGAAAAGCACCAGCCTGCAGAGCTTCCCCAAAGGAGCTAGCTGACTTTAAACAGTTAAATCATTCATTGTCATTCACCAATTGCTGTGCTTAGTTTCCGAAATTTAGCAAAATATTGTCCCGATTACCAGTGGAAAGAGACTAGTGGTTAACATGTCGGAGTAAGAGTGGGAAACCTGCTGGGTATCCTCGTGCCAGTTCTCCTTCCCTCAGTCCTAGGCAGAAGGCAAGAACAAACCATTTCCAAAAATGTTATCGAAAACCCCTCGGTGGACTTGTCCGTGTAGTTGCCAGAAGTCTGACTGATGAGAAGATCAAAAAGGAAAAAAAAGGAAAAAAAAGAAACAGTGAAAATAAGAGAAAGGGAAGAAAAAGCACATTAATTCTTTCCAACTGTAAAGGCACTCTTGTACAAAAAATTTAAGCCCAGTGATGCAGATCTGATCCCCTCATAAGCAGTCAACATGCTGACAAATCTAACTCAAATCTGCCGAGAAACCATTAAAATAAATGGCAGTTCTCTATAAAAATGCAAAGTGTAAATAAACCTGGTATATACATTTACATTTACATATACATATATATACATACATACACACACATTATTTATTCATTTGTATCCCATCATTTTTTACAAATAAGGTAGATAACACATTCAACACACGTTTGTTCACCTATTTCACTTAAATGTGGCGAAGAAATGGGCAAAACTTACTTAACAACTGTCTTCCTTAGCAACAGAAATTTTGGGCTCAGTTGTGGTTATAAGACAAGGATCACCTGTACCTTTACTGGAACCAACTGATTATACTTTTTTTCCCATATTTATGAGGTATTTCTAGCAAATACGCATAGCTGCTATTGTGCAAATGAAAATACTTTTTAAAAATGAGAAGCCGTTTGTTTGTTAATAAATGTCTTGCATAACTTTCTGCTTTGTTCCTCTTGTTACTTCCTCTTGCTTTACCTGGAATAATTTGTGAAAATGCTTAGCTCAGAATATCATATTAGTTTTAATAGTAGTGGAGCTTCCAATGTGGAGGTCATTTCACAGTATGCTAAAGGTTCTGAATAGAAAAATGAAATTATCAGTCTTTGGCACTTAAAAGACCATAATTCATATACACGCTTCATCTTGTGAATCATTCATTTTTGTTGTGGATAAAAGAGGAAATATGCAATATATTACCACAGTGTTAGATGGATTGCCTCTGAATTGCCCAAACTGCCACAAAAAGATAAAATTGCCTTTAAATTGCTAAAATCTCATGCAAGAATACTAAAAATGTGTGAGGCTTTATGTATGTAGCTGATATACATCACATCACTGACATTGTGAAGGGTATTATTATTTTAAATGTTCTTCAGGCAAGCCTGGCGTTCCCTCCCCCATTTCTATATATATTTAAATTGTATTTAACAAAGGTAAAACAAGACATTGATGATAATGCCATAAATAAATTACAGGTAATTCTTGATTTACAACAATACAGTTAGTAGCTATTCAAAGTTACAATGGCACTGAAAAANNTGACTTATGACCGTTTTTCATACTTACGATTGTTGCAAAATCCCCATCTATAATCACGTCATCAAAATTCAGATGCTTGACAACTGACTCATATTTATGACGGTTGCAGTGCCTTGGGTTCACGTGATCAGCTTCTGTGACCTCCTGACAAGCAAAGTCAATGGGGAAAACAGATTCACTTAAAAACTGTGTTACTAATTTAACTGCAGTGATTCACTTAGCAACTGTGGCAAGAAAGGTTATAAAACAGGGGGAAACTTAACAAATGTTTCACATAGTGACAGAAATTTTAGGATCAATTGTGGTTGTAAGTTATTGACAATTGACAATTGTGTCAACTTACAAAGTTTTGTTTAGTGACCCTTCAAAGTTACAATGGTGTTGAAAAACATGATTTATGACTGGTTCTTACACTTACAACTGTCACAGCATTCCCTCCGGACACGTGATAAAAATTTGGGCCCTTAAAAACTGGTGTCAGCATTCCAGAAAAACTCCACTCCAACAAATAACTCCGAGACAGACATCTTCTCAAAAGTTCTGTTTTAATTGGATAGTAAACTGGCACATCCAAGATTCCTGATCCAAGATGGCGCCAACGACGGCTGTCTCGGTGAAATGCTCTCTAATGGTTTCTTTATTCTTTATTTGTATTCTTACGATCTATATTGACTCTTTCCTAGTATGATTTGAT
>AZIM01002118.1:46851-57632 GCA_000516915.1 Ophiophagus hannah | reverse complement strand
TAAGTTGCATTACTGAAATAAATGAACTTTTGCACAATATTCTAATTTTTTGAGTTTCACCTGTACATTAAAATCCAATATCCAAGAAAAGGGCTGTAGGGCAATTTTTTGAGACTGCATCCTTTAATTGACATGACTGAAAGTTCTGAATGTCTTGGGCAATATTATAATCTGGAGGGAAATGTAGCTATTTATTTTACCATATTTTCAAAAATGACTTGGGTATTCCTAGCTGGAAAAAATAGACATGCTTTCTTTTGAAGCTTCAAATTCTTCACACACTTCAATGAACACAGCTTTTTCTTGTGAAGAAAGGGGAAGTGTGAGAAAGATCTGGAAGAAACAATGCCACTTTTTCCAAAGGCAGAGGGAATAGGCCCACGTTTGACACAAATACAATCACCACTGCTATTGATTCTAGAGTGTGCAAAATATAGTGCCATTGCCAAGGATGAAAAGAGCAGAAGCAGAAATGTGGATGTAGCAAGCTGTGTTGAAGTTGGCTGCTGTTTTCAAAAGGCACATATGGTGATGCTTCATTTAAATTCTTCCAGATGCATGCATGTTTTTATACTGTTTGGCCCCATTACTCAAAGAAATAGAAATCTTAAATTAGGTTTCAACTGAAGATCATGAATACTTTGGGTTTGTTATGATCCTTGGTGTCTGGATTATCCAGCTCTATTAAAGTATTCTTGTCATCCTTAATTGCTGGCGTCTTGTTAGAAGTCTGGAACGTTTGTGGCAGATTCTTCAAACTGACATCCATATCCTTGAAAGCGTGGAGTAAAAACACTCCTAAAATAATGGTAAGAAATCCACATACTGTTCCGATAATGTCTATTACAGACATGGTGACCCACTCTTTAAAGAGGATAACTGAAGTTGTGATGACAACAGTGGTGAAGAGCACATAGTAAATGGGAAACACCATAGAGGTATTGAAGATGTCCAGAGCTTTATTGAGGTAGTTGATCTGAGTAGCTATAGAAGCCACTAACGTGAAGACAAGAATCCAGGTCAATGGGTTTTGTAGAACAGGCAGGTGAGTGAAAAAACTCTTGATGGCAATGCCAAGCCCTTTAACAGAAGAGACGGAGAAAGCCCCAATCACAGAACAGATGGAGAGGTAGATGAGAATATTGGTCTGGCCATAACGTGGTGCTAGGAAACAAATCAGAACTAAGCTGATAACCAAGAGGATGCTGGCATAAACAAGAAAACCTGGAAGAAATATAAAATAAGTGATAAATCATGACATTTTTATACAAGACAGAATGCAATGCTTAACACAAGCATTGGCCAGTACAATAAATGGATGGGTAGAACAACACAGCACTGCATTGTTTTTAGGAACTTAAATCAATCTATCAGTTTATTGTAAGGAATGGGCATCCTCTTACACATGCAAGAACAAGATATAAGTCCATAGAAAAACAAAGCTTTTAAGGACACAAATCTATGGCCCTAGAAAATGTGGAGGAGAGGAGAAACCTACAAGATAGATGTGAATATCTATCCTGTTTTGCTGGCTGCAGACCACTAGAGTTGTGGGGATTACTGAAATATTCCAATTATTGAATTTGGGGCTACTTTGCAACTGATCATACAACTCTAAGGATAAGATTCAGTGAAAGGCAGGCATACATGTTCTGTATACCTATTTTCTCTGAAAGGCTGCACTCCAAAAGCTGTTTTCCCGTATCTCATCTTGAAGTCCATTTTTTAAATTGAAATTTATATTAATTCAAAATGAAATGTAAAAAAAAATAGACAACAGGAGAGTTTCATACACTTTTCTCCCTGGGAAAGAAGAGCGAGACAATTGGCACTGCCCATGGGATGCCACCGAACCCAAATGTGGACAAAATTATGGCAACTTCATAGAAGATTCACTCTTGTGCAAGGCACTTTTACAATCATCACATCACTTCCCCTGGGAAACTAGTTCAGATATGATAACATTCCGACTAAGCACAACACACCTTCATTCCTTTGCTACCTTATTTCATAAGTTTACCTGGTTCCTTCAGTTTTGAAAGCAATTCTCCCAAAGTGGTGATTTCCTCTTCTTCTGGAGCATGTATCACAAGAACAGTACTACCCACAATGCTCAGCATGCATCCAAGTTTGCCTAGCAAGTTCAGCCGTTCTCCAAGCAAATAAGAGGACAAAATGGCACTGGGCACAACAGACAAATACAGAAATACAGCCTTTATTCTTCCTGATACGCTTGTAAGTTACTGATAACAAACATAAAGTCCTTACAAATCTGTATTCTATTAATTGACTTAGATTAAAGTCACTGAAACACAAATATGCAAGATCGATTTTGAGAGGGGAAAAAAAAACAGGACTTAAGTACATATCTGGCTATTGGTATATTAGCACAAGATTAGAAATCTCTTTTCTACTGGCAAGCCAGATCACATTATTAATACCTAGACTTAGAATAAATGTAGGAGAAAAGAGCAAAATAAAAGGAAGTCACCTTATAAGCACACTAAGTGCCCCGAGTGGTGTAACAATTGTTGCAGCTGCAAAGGCATATGCGGCAAAGTTGGCGGCCTCTCCTCCACCCACTGAGTAAATAGCCACCAGGGGAAAAAAGCAAAAAGAACAGGTGAATTACAATTATTACTATTTAGGTTCTCACTGGACAGCAACTCCACTCCGTTCCACACCATTGTCTTACTAAGAAAACGTTAAAGCTTAGGAACTCTAAGCAAAAAGTTATCTGTCCAGGTAGCCCACAACTTACGGCTATTTGTTCAGAGATTGTTACGATAATGCTGAATGAAGGAACTTATGACCTGTGCCTAAATTTATGTCGTTGAAGGATGTCCTTCATTGTCAAGCAGTCAAAATTCAGGCACTGGCAGCCCATCTGCACTTATGATCACAGGGTACCATAACTCCCTCCCCCCTTCCCATCACCCCTTCCCCACCATCTATGCCTTTTGGTTCCCTGCTTGTCTCCCCATCTGGCTCCCACTGCTGACAAGGAATGTCCGGCCTGGCTCCTTTATGCTGTGAAAAAGGAAGAAAAGCCAAGGCAGCCCCTGAACCACTGCAGCACACTAAATACCCCTTTGCAAAGAGCTCCTAGGTGGGGCTGAGGCTTGCTTTGCACTGTGAAAAAAGGGTGAAAGAAGAGCCTAAATCAGCTTAAAGCAGGCTGCAACATCTTGTCAGTAGTGGAAGCAAGAAGACAGCAAAGATCAGCTGGGGTTGTAAAGATCTTGGGAGTGCAGGGTGGCAAGGTTGACTGGGACTGGGCTGGGATAGTCTTTCCAGAGCATGGCAAGCACTCCCAGAGTTGTACAGTTCTGGGGCTGTTTGCCAATCCACAAGGCAGGGTGCAGGGCAGCCAAAAGGGCAGTGTGTGTGGGGGGAGATAGGTGGGTGGAGGAGTTTTTATTTATTTTATTTATTTTGTCAAAAGCTTACAATACAATAGAAATAAGAATAAACATGTTTAAATATAAGAAATAGGAACTAATAATTGGGAACAATAGCACAGGGATGGTAGGCACGATTGTGCGTTTATGCATGCCCCTTACAGCCCTCTTAGGAATGGGGTGAGGTCAATAGAGGTTAGTTTNGAGCAGGTGACAACAGAATCAGGTAGTGAGTTCCAGACATTGACCACTCTATTGCTGAAATCATACTTCCTGCAATCAAGTTTGGAGTGGTTAACATTAAGTTTATATCTGTTGTGTGCTCTTGTGTTGTGGATTTTTACTGATGTTAATGGGTGGCCAGGGTGAGTATTTGGCTAATGACTGTTAAAATTTGGTTAAATATGGCAACTGGGATTGCCAGGTGGCTGGTTGCTAAGGAATGTGGTCACGTGACATCTATTATAGTCAAATCGTTTAGCGATCAAAATTCCAGTCCCAATTGTGGTAGTAAATCGAGGATTATCTGCACAACAGTCTTTGAAAAACACTTAGGTTCCAACAAAATGTCCCCCAAGTTTTCCAATAGATCAGGATCCAAGTCCAGTTTGTCAATATCTCTTTGTAAATAAGAAAAGGAATCCAAATTATTGAGCAAATGATGGTATTCTCAACTTACAATGCAATAATCAATGATTTAAAACAGTAGCTTCCAGGGGACCAGTATAGGCAAAAACAAAACAAAACATTCTGTACTGTATTCAAAATATATTTTGGCACATACATTTTGGGGGATTGAAGTTGCCTGCAAATATTTCCTACTTCCAGTCCACCAAAGCTCACACCACTATAAATTTGTCAGTTGCTGAAGTGCTATATGGCATATTGCTGGCTCTGACCAGCAAATGTGTCTTCCTGAAAACGGAATCATTTAAATTCCTCAACATTCCTACGTTACAGTGATAAGATCTGAAAAAATAATTTCCACAGGCTTCAGCATAACCTCTCAGTGCAAAGAGTCCTTTAAGCACAAAAAGTTATTTACTGTATTCAAGCATAAACTCTTTCAAGTACAAAAAGGCCCAAAAAAAGTTGTAGAAACAACTTCTGTAACTGTAGCATATGAAATAATCTTTACGACCAGGGAAAAACAGAGGGATTAAGTCCTCAGTAATCATCGAGGTTAAATAATTTATCAGATACCCAGGCCTGGCTAAATATTATCGTACTTACTGGTTAGCAAACCAGCCCACCACAGCCAGTCTCTTAGATAGCCATGACCTCCATCTCCTGGGGAAATAAAAAGGACATATTTAGAGGGGCATTTTGTAAAAATCTTCCATACAAAATAAAATCAATTCCAAACAGAATGCTACAATACTTAAACATAAAAGAGAGAAAGAAACAACAGCCTAGATTGAAGGGAAAAAAAACAATTGACCTACAAGCCACAACATATATAGGGGAAAAAAACAATTGACCTACAAGCCACAACATATATACGCTCAATGACTTTTAAATGCCTTTCAATAAAGAAAAGCAAATAGTACCTGAACCGGCAGGTCCTTAAAATCCCTCCCACATACACACACCTCTTGTGTGCATGGACTGAACTCTTACGGCTTAACATTTCTGAAATTAGCTGCTGTAACCTTATGCTCTGACTTGAATATTTTATCATAAGCTATAGTGTACATTGTTACGGACTTGTTTTTCAACATTTTCTCCAGAAATATATTATGCTAGAGAAAGTATTGTTACTCTACGAGGCAGGACTGGATTATTAGTCCACTTGGACCTATGCTGTGAAGACTGACTAGTAGCATCGCTCTAAATTTTCAGGTTGGGTATTTAAAATAGCCAACATAGGATGAATACAATATGATACCTGAAGGGGTCTTCAGAGGCCCGAAGGTATTAATTACTTCTGCAACCTGAAACCTGACCGTTGTGTTTTCTAACAACTATTATTCCCAGTCAACATATCCTTGATTATACTGGCTCTGAATTTTTATGAGAGTTGAATTCCAATACAACAATGTTTAGAGAAAGCTGGCTTAAATGCCACTAGAGTTCTTTTCCAGAAAACAGATTTTTCTTTCTTCTCTTTTAAGTCAACAAATCCATACCAGCCCTGGTGCCTCCTTTCTCTACCAGTCGACGCAGTCCTTTCTTCTTGAGGATGACACTGGTGCCAATGAGAAAACTTGAAAAGATGGCCAAGGCCAAGCCAATGTAAAAGCCATATTTGTCCTCAACTTGTACCATCCAGTTGGAGCTTAAATTAAGATTTGTATGGGGTGAAACTGGAGAACTGACATTCTTTATGATTTGACAAACAGCATGATGATTCAGGCAAGCCAGAGTGATGAGAGAGCCTAAGCAAGACAAGGAAATGGGGAGAAGATTAGAAAGTAAGACATTAATAACTATCAGCCCACATGTCTTTAATTTTGCATGCAACCTCCTAGATTATATTATTGCTAGGAATTTTTCTTTCTTCATTTGGATTCTTGCACGACCAGTGGCATTTAATTACTTTTTAGCAAAACTACAAGGTTAAAAATATACACTCCAAATCTAGGCAAGGAGAAGAATTGAGAAACAAAGGCATCCAGAGGCCTTAAAACACAACCTACAATCTGGAGGTACTGTATTCTTCTTGGACTGCAAATATTTTCAAGGTTTATTTCAGTCTTGAAATTCAGCTTAGATGAGACTGTGTATTTGGAAACCTATTGCTTCTTGGTTTTTTAATTACATATTTCTAAGACTATGACATTATTGCTGTAAACCATTGCATGTTCTCACATTTGCCTTGCTCTGCAATAAATTAGTATTTGTAATTGGCCTTTGACCATCTCTACTCTTTAAAAGGTTCCCTGATTGTAAGATTATTTACAGGAACCTTCAATGCATACACATCAAATCAGTGCATATTCAATTAACTATTTCAGTGTTTCCCCAAGGAAAAGCATGTCTCCATTTTATTAGGTAGAAATAATGAGAAGATAATATTTTTTCACAAGTTCTGAGATATCTCTTATTGTCTATGCTAAGTTGAAGTGGTGTGGTTATCAGAAAATACAGGGGTGGGGGCTGTTTGAAGGTTTTCCATAGATCCTCATCAGCTGCTCTGTATGAAAAATGAAAAACAAATTTAAAGTACAATATTCAATGTAAATGTGCACTTGTGGAAATTTAATTGGGGAAGCCATGAAACGTTATCTAGCAGTGGTGCAAGTAATGTTGATGCATGATGAGTACAACTATTGTAAATAATTAATTTTATTTTATTTATACTTATATTTCAAGAGCTAATTATTTCTTCTCAACTATCTCATCTTCAAAGCAGCCTGAGAAATAGCAACTCATCTGAAATCAGTTACAGATGAATTTATATATGGAGAATAAAGGTGGGTTTTCTAAACTTTCTCAGAGTACAATATGTTTCGAACCTTTCCCCTCTTTCTTCAGGTCTGAATGTGAGTCATCTGTAAGTATGAATGTGGATGTGTATACTCTAGGACAGGAGTGTCAAACTCGATTTCATTGAGNGCTGCATCAGGGTTGTGTTTGACCTTGGGAACGGGGTGGTGCATGGCCAGGATGGTCATTACTCATGTTGGGGGCACCTGTGCTGGCCAGGGTGGAGCTGGGGGGATTCTATTGTCTCCAGCAGAAGAAGGCAAGACCAGGGAGAGCGCCAAACCCTTGTCCTCCAGAGTCCAGAGGAGCCTTGCCCTCTGCTCGTGGCCAAGTGCTAAGGCAGGACTTTTCTTCTCCCTCCCTCTCTCCCTTCCTTCCTTCCCTCCCTCCCTTTTTTCCTTTCCCATTCATTCTTTCTTCTTCCTTCCCCTCTTTCCTTCTTTGCTCTCTTCCCATCTTTCCTTCTTTTTCTTTTCTCTTTTCCTTTTTCCTTTCCTGTCCTTGAATGTTCAAATGCAAAAAGGGAAACATTTCTCCTTTTGTTTTGTTTTGCTTTCAGTTTGTTTTGCTAGTGAAAATGGAGTCAACGGAGCCATGCATGGCCCCCCCCCAGGGCCCCATTTTTGGCCTAGACAACCTCCTGCAAGCCTCTACCAGTGAAAATGGAGCCCAATTTCCACTGGCAGAGGGCTGCAGGAGGCTGTCCAGGTCACAAATGGGACCTGGGAGGGCTGCACATGGCGCGCCCGAGCTCCATTTTCGCTGGCAGAGAGCTAGCAAAACAAACTAAAAGCAAAACAAAACAAAAGGAGAAATGTTTCCTCTTTTGCATTTGAGCATCCAAGAAGGGTAGGAAAGGAGAAAGAGAAAGAGAAAAGACAAAGAAGGAGCTATTTCCAGGGCAGCCCCACAGTCCGGATCTAAGCACCTCATGGACTGGATGGGGCCCCCAGGCCTTGAGTTTGACACCCCTGCTCTAGGAGAATGACAAAATATATAGATTTCCTTCTTCTATCTAATTCATGTTGTAATTCTGGCACTCAACCAAAACTTCAGCTGGAGTTTTAGCCAGAATGAAGAACAACTAATTGAGAAAGATGAAACTGCTGAGGATTGTTTTTTAGCATGTAAACGTCAAATGACAAAATGTGTAAGAAAAGGACGAGAACCCCTACAGGTCATCTTTAAGGGAATATTTCAAAAGAACAAAGTCTAATTGTCCAATTGTCTAGAACTTTGTATAAACAGGCATAAATATAATTAAACAGTTAATAAATAGAGGTATGTGCTATTGAGAAATAAAGAATTGACTTTTGCTAATACCAAAATAGTGTTCAAACTGGTTTAGACATCTGTATTATTATTCTTATTTAACAAGGACGAAACCAGAAAAAACACATTTTTAATTGGGGCACTACAGAATACTATGATATGGTCAAACATAGCTTTCTTACAGAAATTGAAAAAGGAAGCAAAATATCTAGCAGTGTTACCAGAGCTATCAAAGAATAAATGAAGCACGCCACAGAAATATTTATTCATTTTAAATTTTTTATTTAAACTAAAAAAGAGAGATTCAGTTGTAATCACCTTTAAGACATATAAATCCAAACAGCGGACTATATAGCCAGAGCTGTAAATATAGAACCAATACAGTATATTATAATTAAGAAGTATCTAGGATGGGGTGTCAAACTCAAGGCTTGGGGGCTGGATTCAGCCTGCGGGGTGTTTAGATCTGCTCTGCAGGCCCACCCTGGAAACAATGAAGGACTGGCTCGCAGTGCCTCTGCTAGAGAAAAGGAGCTTGAGGAGGCCGCATGCAGCCCTCCCAAGCTCCGTTTTCACTGGCAGAGGGCTGCAGGAGACTGTTGCGGCCGAAAACAGAGCCCGGAAGGGCTGACAGCTCAAAATAGAGTCTCAATGAGTGACATCAAGCTGGCCACTGCCACCCTGGCCATGCATCCTTGGCTCCCCAAGGTCAGACACAAGCCTGATGTGGCCCTCAATGAAATCGAGTTTGACATCCCTGATCTAGGACAACAGTTCTATTTCTAAAATCCTCCTTCGTTCCCTTTGTCACTTCTTTTTCATTACAACACACAAAGTTTCAGATTTGATGTGATTATGTTCTTGAGAACTCCCCTTAAAAATTAACTAATTGAGCCAAAGCCATACTGTAATTTAAACAAAAGCATCTGAAAAAGAAAACAGCATAAATTTTTGGAAACAGCATCCTAATTCTCTCTAAAGATAAAGATAGAAAATTTTCTATCACTAAACATATATCTTAATTTATGAAACAGAAAATGATAATACTATAATTTAACATTGAGTAGGGAAACTGAAACATCCTCAATTTCCAGATTTCAAACAAATCGTGTCTATCATAAGCATCAAAGAGTTTTTGTGAATGTTCATGTTTAATAAATTTATTATAACTTCAGATATAGACAACTGGTATTTGTAATTGTAAAATTTTTTAACTTTGTTTATTTTGAACGTGGCACTTAATCAGGGGTAGGATGCTACCAGTTCGGACCGGTTCAGGCTGGATGTTAAATTTGCATCTGGTTCACTGAACCGGTATTTGAACCAACTGACTGGCCCCGCCCATCCTGCCCTGTCCCTCCCAGGAATCTCCATGCAGCCCATTTTCAATGCAGGTAAGTGCAGAGTCCACATGGAGGCTCTGGGAGGGGATAAAATGGGCCTTCCGGAAGTACCGGAAGCCTGGAAATGGGCCTGTTTCCAGCTTCCGGAGGGCCTCCAGAGTCTGGGGAGGCCGTTTTTGCCCTCCCAGAGGCCTGAGGGAAGCCCCAGGACCCTTGGGAAGACAAAAAACAGCCCTCTTGGAAGTTCTGGTAGGCCATGGCCACCATGGCCATGCCCACTCAGCAACTGGGCAGTGAACTGGTTGCTGGGATTTTTAAATCCCACCCCTGCACTTAATCCACTAAACTCTGGATTAAGTTTCACAAACTTCCAAATGATTTGGAATAAGCAGTTCAGAAAGTTGAGAGAAATTAAGTTGATTCATTAAGGCAGCCAAAACTTTAATGCTATTTTTTTTAAAGCAGCCATGTTTTTTCCCCCAACGCATTTCTTCTGAATGAATGTCAAAGCCTGCCCAGCCCTGTTCTGCGGTTTCTGTCTCATACAATTGGGGAACAGATACATATTTCAAAGGCAGAAGCTTGTCCACAATATTTAAATGCCTCATTCTTCCTACATACAGTACCCCAGTAATTGCTTAGTCTGAGAGCTTCCTGCTGTAAGAGAATGTAGGCATGCCACCATTATACTGTACCTTATCTATCATTGCCGAAACTATGGAACATGTCTAACTTAAGACAGCTGCTACTGAACTATCAGAAACAAAGACTGAGGCAGATTGTTTTTTAGAATTGTCACATGTTAGGACTATCTCCCCCCCTCCAACAATCTGACTTCATTTATACAACAAAATTGCCTAAACTATCATAAAGTGTTTCTCATGAGAAGAGATGCACATTCTTAAAGTTAATTAATGTTCTTAATGAAGAAGTGAAATATAGTGAGTGAACAAAATCTAGGAAGGTTAATAGTTTCAACTAAAGCTTCCCAAGTGCACCTGCGGGGGCCAAGTGAATTTTTTTTCACTAGAGATATGTAATGAGTGGATTTTTTTCCTCACACAATATCACCTTTTCTGTCTCCTTGCCCATCACAGCCCTCTTCCCAGCCATTCAAGGTATTTCTTTAAAGGCCTTCCGGCCATGGGTCCAGGTTTCCCTGTCTTGTCCCAGTTATATTGGCCCATCCCACACAATCAGGCAGGGCTGCTAAAGAACTTTGACTGACAGGGTCCAGGAAGAGGTCCTTCTCTGCCATTGCCCCAATCCATTCTGCCCCTTGAGGTGAGGCTGGCCCTTACCTTTTTGGCAGAGATGGTATTCAGCAGGTTCTGAC